>CM051258.1:11488715-11511215 GCA_027921565.1 Artemia sinica
TTATTAGCTGACACCCTTTCCGGTTTACAAACGCGGTCAACGGAACTAATCTTCCGTCAAAATTAAAACACAATTATGCAATAATTAAGCTAGGCCTACACAACCTGTATGGAAGTAGAGAAACAAGTTATTTTCAAATTAGGGTCTAACAATATCCCCCCCCCCTCCCCAATTGTCTTACAATCCCAAATTCTCGCAAAAAGAAATACCATTTCGATAAATTCCTTCCCTCTATATTTCCAGCTAAATCCCCCCCCACTCTAATACAAACATCACTTTGCAATCTTTATACTCGATGGAAAACGTAAAATATATTCTTTTACCCTCGAAACCTAACCACCGCAAAAAGAAATACCTTTTCGATAAATTTATTTTTCTGTGACATCCGTCGCTATTGTTATTAAGCCGCTAACTTGACTATACATTTCATCAAGGTTATAATTACCTAGTCACCCCTCTTCCGGTTTTGTTTACAAACGCGGTCTAGCCCAAAGGATTGTTCTTCCCGTCAAATAAAGCGATTTTAAGCAAAATTAGATTGTGGATTCGTAACCTGTATTTGCCGGAGAACCAGTGAAATGCATTCTAAACAAAATAATTGCTAACAATATATTTAGGACATTATGTAAAAGGGGGGAGGGGGCAATACAGCGCTTCTAACAGCTTCGTTGTAAGTAAATTATGTAAAAGGGGGAGGGCAATGCCTTCAATTCTACCGCCATCAGTGTAAAATGAAAACAAACTATTTCTTCGCATTAAAAGTAAGGGGGGATTCGGTGTGTAGACATGTACACCCATTGACAAGAAAACTAATGTGTAAATATATGCGTTGCGTCTCTAGGCATGTTTTTAATTTTTTTCAAGCTTTCAATAAAGTTTCTTTTATATTCCAGGGCGCGAATCCAGGATTTTTGTTGGGGGAGGGGGTTAGCACTTTTAATAGTGACAAAATAGAAAAGATAATTGCTTCTTACC
This sequence comes from Artemia sinica, assembly GCA_027921565.1. Taxonomy (NCBI): domain Eukaryota; kingdom Metazoa; phylum Arthropoda; class Branchiopoda; order Anostraca; family Artemiidae; genus Artemia; species Artemia sinica. Next base: position 11,489,691 of record CM051258.1, read on the forward strand.
TTAATTGCTTCTTCGTCATTTAGTGATTTTAGCTATAACATTTGAATAAAAGGTAGTAAGATATGCCTTTCGCTTGAATAAAACGCATGATTAACTCAATGAGAGGGTAGACTTAGGGTGGGTTAATTTTCCTAAATTTAGGGGGAGAGAATATGGGTTTTTTGCTTTACTAAAATGAGATAAATACTTTTCTAAACAAAATTATGTTTAATAACTTTCTTTCTGTAAAAAGGGAGAAATTATTTTAATACTAATTTTTTTCTCTTCTTTAAGGCAAATTATGAGGAATTTGCGTACCCTACATCGAAGAGAGCTATGGCTGGCGCAAATAGCGAAGAATGCTCCTCGCCGCCAACCGCTAAGAAAGCGAGGGCCAATAATGCGCCCCCTGCGAAGGCTACTGTCATGCAATATGGTCGCTGGGCAAAACCCTCTAGCTCCACGCTACTTGACCCAATGCAACCTCTCAGAAAACCAAATAGAGAGTGGGCGAATAGCTACAATGCCGAAGCCTCACCTACGCAAGCTTTTTCAAGGGTCTCAGAAGCTGTCCCGACTGCACAGGTCACAACTCCTGTACAAGAAATTAATGACATCGCTTGCACATCCGCTCTCCTTGGTCCTCTAATAGCTGCCCCATCGACGCTAGGTCAGGAGGTTACCCTCCAGCATGCACTACCTGGTCCTTCGGGCACCCAAGCCCAGACGGATTATGCAAATGTAAGCATTTTTTTTCCTACCTATCTATTTCTTCCAATGTTTTTTCTTTTTCAATCCCAATATAAACTTATCTCAGCGAGATATTAACCCCTCACCCCCACTATTACATATCTAAATGTAATTTTTTACAATGAAACCACTCTTTTCTAATCTTTGCTATCGATTCGATATCTCATAAGCGAATATTTTTAGGTAATTTCTATTAATAATCACCGCCTTTGAAACTCAAAATGCTATTTTTTCTAATCTTTACTATTTTCTCTGTTGCTATCACATATATCTTTAGGTACCTTTGAAACTGAATGCTCTTTTTCACGTAATTTTAAGAGAGAGATTATCCCATTTTATCCATATCAGCGTCCTAATTTACACTGAATATTTCTATCGTGCCAAAGATTTTAGTGAGGGGAAACCGAGTTAATGGTTCAATCCTGGAACACTCGCGCGAGAATTAGAAATATGGAATTAGAAATATTTCAACTTTTGAAGGGCATTATGTAAAGGGGGCTGGGAAGAGCTGTGGGAGGCGCTGCATGAAGTACCGCGGGCCCGAGAAGCGCCGCCGGGATGCACCGCGGGCCTGTAAAGTGCCGCAGGGATGCGCCGTGGGTCAGGAAAGCGCCGCAGGATGCGCCGCAGGGATGCGCCGCGGGTCAGGAAAGCGCCGCAGGAAGCGCCGCAGGGATGCGCCGCGAAAAAAAAAAGAAAAAAAGAAAAAAAAATTAACACTTTGAAAATAAACGAACAAATTGCCACCTTCTATGTCATATCTTAGATTATCTTAAGTTGAATTAACCAAATGCTTTTAAGCAATAATAATCCAAATTTTAACAGTAGGGATGATTTGAACACACTGAAAATAAGCTATTTTTCATTTATAGGTTGGTGCATTGGTCCCATATTCACCGTCCAGTGAAGAAGAGGAAGAAGAGGCAATGGAGTTTCAAGACAACGAAACATGGGACAACTCTATTGAAGTACCTTTTAATATTGATAAGTTTTTAGATGATTTTTTAATGTAGAACCTAGCACAGTTGAGCTGGTAGACTTGAGCCCGAATACTTTACAAATTTTAGAGGATTTTACAGGGAACCCTCCTCCCACTGATTACCCACTTCAAACAACTGAAGTGGAGCATACCCCAAATATTATTGAACAACTTGGGGGAGGGGGTACATCTTTCCCCGATTTTCAATTGTCGAATACAATTTTAAATAATATAGTTGTTTTCACTGCCACGTTTGGGGATCCCTTAATACACTTATGGAGGGAAATTTTGTTTTTGATCCTGTAGAGATTGTGCATGCCTATGTAGATAAAATTCGTGCACTACTGGAGAACCAAATTCAATTGTGGGGGGGGGTAGGGATTCAATTAAGGTTTCAATTGTTTTAAAGGTTTTTTATTTGAATGAGGGGAAAAGCGAGGTTTACTATCATTTTATACATTCCGAGATGCGCGTAATTTATCCAAATTCAGAAAATTTTGAGGGTGTTTTTAGTGAGTGGGTAGGGCAAATTATAGCGCATCTTGAGAACTATAACGAAAACGGGAGTGGGTCTGTAGTTTTATTTATTGAAAATTAAGTGTAAATATTTGTAAATTTAAGAAAGATTTTATTTTAAGAGGGGGGGCAGGTGGGCATGAAAGGGATACAGTTTTAAAATATAATCCAGATCTAGTTGGTTGTCGTGGTGTCCAGAAGATATGTTTTGAAACAGATCAAAAGTGTTTCAAGTATGCTTTCCTCATATCAGCCTTTCAGCCTCTAGCAGATGACGCTACCAAGAAGAATTTAGATCACTGGGCTGTACATGGGAAGGACGGGTCCGATTTCCCAGTTGTAGATTTTTCTTGCTTAGAAGGAAAATACCCAGTAACGCTAAGATCCATTGACATTTTTGAAAGGGTCAATGCCCATTTAAATATTGGCGTTACTGTGGTACAATACGAAACAGAATTTGAAGATGGAACTCGTTCTAAAAAGAAGGGGGTGGTCTTCCCAGTAAGGGGCCCGTCAGTTGATTTGGTTAAACACTGGGTTTGGTTGTTATACACGCCACCTAGTCAACCGAACGCAATCGGTCATTTTAACACTATCACTGACATTAGTAGAGTTCTGGGGGGTGGTAAGAAACAGAGTGCCCGTTTCTACTGTCCAACATGCCTATCTAGATTTTGGACTGAACTAAAGTTGCGAAATCACATGAGACACTGTAGACGGCATGGATATCAGACAGTGGAAACGGTTTCAGGGGATAGGGCCATTTTACGTTTTAAAAATTTCCAGAACACCCTTCTCCAATGCAACAAAATATCGTTGGACTGTGAAGCTAAGCTGGTGGAGGTGAATGACCCCCAATATCCAAACCGTATCAAAGAACACCAGGCCATCGCAGTGTCCTATGCTCATGCGCAAAGAGATAGTTCTAACACCATGTGGTTGTTAGAAATAGTTGAGACATTGGATGAGGGAGATGAGTGCATGGTCAAGGCATTGACTAAACTGATTGGCACGGCTAAAGGCGCTATTTCTCGTTTGAGAAATACACATTATCCAATGGTGCTGTCTGCAGAGGATCGTATCGCGATTAAAAATCAAAAAATATGTTGGGTTTGTAAGGGGGAGTTTGTAGAGGAGGATAAGGGGACTAAAGGGAAAAGAGGGGGGGAGGGGGAAAGTCAGAGACCATGATCATTTGTGGCAGGAAATATCATCGGGGGGTAGTAATTTTAGGGGGTTGCGCATCAATCGTGTAATTTAAATATTAGCCAACAGTTTTTTATCCCTGTTTTTATTCACAACTCTAATTATGACTTAAAATTTATTTTACCGGCACTGGCACGTATGCACAGGGAGGGAGGGGGAGTAGATAGTCCATGGGTGAATAATTCATTTACCTATAACATCATTCCCAAATCGGCCGAGAAGTTATTGCTTCTCGAACTGAAATGGCAGGTAGTGGATAATGGGCGTACGTGCTGGAATAAAATTAGGTTTTTAGATTCTTTTAGTTTTTTCCCCAAATCCTTAAGTCAACTAATTCAAGTGCAGAAAAGCGACAATTTTGATAGCTTTCCCTTGCTTAAACAGCACTTTCCAGACAGTGAAATGTATGACTTATTAACCAGCAAAGGTGTATATGCATATGATTATTACTGTTCTGGTGCTCGCTTAAGCGAGGAGAAACTACCTCCAATTGAAGCTTTTCACAATTCACTGACCAACAGTGAATGCACAGCCGAGGCGTATGAGTTTGCCAAGAAGGTGTGGGTTAAGGGGGATTGTAAAAATGGGTGGGATTATTGTAGACTGTACTTGGCCAGTGACGTTCTAACTCTGTTGGATACAGTCTGTAAGAATAAAGACCAGATCTATTCAGAGTTCGGGTTAGATATAGGATATTATTTTTCTACACCACATTTAGTAATGGATTTAATTTTAAAAATTAGTAGGGAGGAAATAGGCCTAATCACCGATGTAGATCAACACCTTTTTGTAGAGCGTTCAATGCGGGGAGGGTATGTTTTTCACGGGGACCGCGTCTTATCAACCGATCCGAGCGGACAAAGCACCGGTGTAAAGTCAAATGCAGTGTTCTTGGACATGAGCTCGTTATACCCCTCGGCAATGTCCCACTACTCTTTGCCGTGTGGGAACTATCAATGGCTTGAGAATCCTTGTGAGTTCCCTGACATTAACACCGTCGAGGACAACGGGCCACAAGGATGGTTCTTTAAGATTGACGGTCACATTCCGCTGGCCCTTCACGACTCAGTCAAAGATTTTGTTTTTCCCTGTATCAATCGACCAGTGACCAGGGACTCACTGAGCCCCTACAATCGATCATTGGTTGAGGATATGGGGATGCATTGGACTCCCTCTAAACAGAAACTGATTGCTGATTTGGACCCTAAAGAGAATATCGTTGTTCACCATGTGCTTTTGCACTGGATGGTGAACAATGGCTTCAAAATCACCAAAATACATAGGGTCCTGCAGTTCAATCAGAAACCTTATTTGAAAACGTTTATCGATACTTTTGTCGATAAACGTTCTAGGGCAAATTCAAAGGTAGAGAAGGAATTGTACAAGCTCATTCTAAATTCAGCGTTTGGCAAAATGTGTGAAAGCGTACGCAACAGATCTCGCTGCGACGTCGTGACTGACCCTCTAGAGTGTGCACGAATTATTGCAGACCCTAATTTTACATCATTCACGAGCATAGAGGCCGGCATGGTTCTTCTACACAGGAAAAAGCGAAATGTAGTACTGAACAAGAATATAGCAGGAGGTAGATCAGTACTAGAAATTTCAAAAAAGCTCATGTTGTCGTTCTTTTACAATGTGTGCAAGGTGCAATGGCCACGGGAGGGGGGGGTTCAAGTTTACTATGGGGATACAGATTCTCTGCGGTTAAAGGTAAATGGGACTGAAGATTTATTGGGTGATTTGCAAAATGGGGTGCACATCAGCTCGCGGATGGATTTCACCAACTGGAATCCATCCCTCTACCCCGAGCTGGTGAAACGTCAAGCCCCCAACCAACTATTAAAATTAAAATCAGAGACGGGGAGTGATTTGATATCCAGGGGGGTGCTCCCGGGTCCCAAAGTTTATTGCGTGGAAACAAATAGTGGGGATGAAAAGAAGACATGTAAAGGGGTGCCTACACATTTTGTAAAGAGCAATTTTAACATGAGCGTGTACAGAGACTGTGTAGAAAGTAGCCTAGTGCCAAGAGCACAAGTGCTTGCAATTCGCTCTCTACAGTATAGAAATTATACTGTGAGAGTAGAAAAAAATGCAATGTCGTGTATATCTGACAAGGTCTATGTGCTCGAGAATGGTGTGAGTGTCCTGCCTCATGGTCACTATCGTATTTCAGACCGAGTTGAATGCGTAGACTATCGTAATCAACTTGGTCTGGATAAACTAATCTAACCAACTAACCACCACCACTCAACCTCTCATAAATTAACCTAACCAACTAATCTAACCCAAGCACTAACCACCACCACTAACCCATCCACTAACCCGTAGCAGTGACGACAACTATTCTTTTTCCATCGCGGCTCCCGGGGGGTGGGGGACCCTTCCCGCGGCCGGCTCCCGGGGGTGGGGGGCCCTACCTTTAAATTCTCTGTAATGTTCAACTGTGCTAGTTCCAAGTGTATTTTGTTGATGTACAAAAGTGCTGTAGATGGACAAAAGTGTTTAAAGACAAAAAATGTTGATGTACAAAAGTTTTGTACATAAAAGTGTTTAAAGACAATAAGTGTTTATTATAAAGTGTTATCATTGTTCATGTTGAACAAATAGAGTTTTCATGTTGACCAAGTGTCACGTTGAACAAGTGTTATCATATTGCTGTAATAAATGTTGCCATGAAATATTGTTTTTGTTGTTCTTGAATAGATAGATCTATCGGAAAATTACTACTTATTCATTGGGCACGTATGATTTACAGTTAGTCATAGTCCGACTGTTGTCAACAGCATGTATCAATTTAATACACCCTTCAGATCGTTTCTGTGCGGGCCCTCAATGTCGGGGAAAACAACACTTTTAGCTAAAATAATTCAAAATTGCGATAAAATGTTTTTGGAAATACCGAAAAAAATCTACTATTGCATTAGTATTTGGCAAGAGTCCTATGATAAAATAAAAGCTATTGCCACAGCCATACCAATACAATTCATAAGAGGACTTGATGTTTTCAATAGTATTGAACCGAACTCGTGGCTGATTATTGATGATTTGGCTGAATCCATTGAACAGTTCTCACAGGAAATGCTACAATTGTTCACTGTCCGATCTCATCTTGAACACATTTCCATAACCCTAGTTCTACACAATCTGTTTCATCAGAGCAAATGTATGCGAACCCTTGCTTTGAATTGCATTATCTATATTATCTATCGAGTCGTTCGTGATTCTAGCTCGCTCATAACTCTCAATAAACAGATATACCCCGGCGCCCAAAAATTTCTGTTGTCAGCGTACACTCAAGCGACTAGCAAGCCCTACGGTTACATTTTATTGGATCTTAATCAGAGCACGCCCGAGGATCTTCGTGTAGTCACCGACATTTTCGACAATGAAATTACAGTATATCTTCCGGTGAACAGTAGAAAAGGCTATTAGTCGCTATCATGACACTGAAGAAACTACATGAACAACGGCATTTATTTTTAGTTCTAAGCACTTCAAAACCCTTGCTTAGGAAGGCTATACTTAAACATGGTGTCGACAATGATTTCATTAATCTAATATCTGAACTTTGTTTAAATTTAACTGAGGGCAATGTTCAACTGCCAGAAGGTGTTAGACAACAGACAAAGCAACATCGTTCCACTGTACGTGCCCTGGGTTGTAAAAACAAGGGAAACAAATTTAAAAGAAAACGGCTCCTTCAAGCAGGCGGTAGCTTTTTCACACTTTTACTGCCAATAATCGCAGGACTTGTAAACAGTTTTCTCTAGATGGCAAAACCCTATAAATTGACACCATATGAACTTGTCCTCTCACCCGTCGAACATTTTGAAGACAATCTAAACAAATTCATTAATGATGAGAATATTGCCGATGATAAAAAACTGCTTTTACTTCAAGATGCATTGCGACGTATGGACAAACATAGACCTTATCGTGAGAGACCCGTCGCCGATCCCTCTAAACAAGAAACATCTCAAGATTCTGCACAATCAAAGGAGAAGGAATTGAATTCGATTGTATCGAAAATTGGAAACCTATTGCCACTGTCCTATCGAGAACAGAGTAAAAGAGTATTATCTTATCTCGTGTTGGAAACTGGCGATCAAGTTCAAGTCGAGAGCACAGTGAAACGAATTATAATTCAGGGAAAAAGTTATAATCTAGTTGATTTAATTTGTGATATGGTGACGAATCGTAAAGGACTCTTATCCATTGACGATAATCTATGCACCTTTCTAAGTGTATCAAACTTTCCCAAAAGTCTTATTGGCAATAAGCAAATTCTAAAGAAACTAAGAGAATATAGTCCTCCAACAACACCATTTAAAAAAGAAGAAGATTCAATATTTGAAGATACTAGCACTACTGATTTTACAACACCTGTGGTTGCTAGTCAAAAGCGAAGACGAATTGATTCGCCCACCAGTGTGCAAAAGGGGAGTGGACATTACACTACGTGTTTACGTTCAAAATGGATGAAGTTTTGAAAGGTGTCTATGAAAATTTTGGTGAAGCGGGAAGTTTAAGTTCTCCCAAAACGCTTTCTAGAGTTGTCTCCGGCACCACATTGAAAAAAGCAAAAGAGTATCTAGAAAATAAACCGAGTTACACACTACATCGGAATCACAGGCTTCGCAGTAAACAATATCGACAAACTAAAGCCTTTTTCCCTCTGCATATAATGCAAATGGATCTTTTAACTTTAGACGCAGTTCAACGGCGTCACAATGCACCCTACAAATATATTCTAGTGGCAATCAGTATCTTTAGTCGCTATGCCTATGCCATTCCACAACGATCAAAGAGAGATGTTGAAGTTGCTCGGGCCATTGAAAGTATTCTTGAACAGGATTGGTATAGAAAAATTCAATCGGATCGTGGCAGTGAATTTGTTAATCCCCATGTGCAAAAGGTTCTTTTGAAATATAATACAACACTTTATCATAGTCACAGTCCGATAAAGGCTGCATTGGCTGAACGATTAATAAGAACGATTCGTCTATTAATTTCAAGATATTGTACATTGAAAAATACACCGGCTTTTATTCATGATTTAGATAAAATCATGCAGATATACAACCATCGACCACATCGATCTCTATCCAACTCTAGCCCTCGGGATGTTCATTACAGTGAAAATACATTTGATGCTTTTCTAAAGCAATACTCCAATGGCAATGAGAAGAAAAAGAAGAAGAAATTTAATGTTGGTGATACTGTTCGAATTAATAGAACCACCAATATTTTTGAAAAGGGGAATTATTTATGGAGCACCGAACTTTTTAAAGTGTCCAAAATCCTAGACACCGAGCCCACAACGTATCGACTGCGAGACACCAAAGATGATGAGATTCTCGGTGGTTTTTATGAATATGAACTGAAAAAGTTAGAAACACTAGTGAAATTTATCAAATTGAAAAGATATTAAAGAGTCGTACTCGTAGGGGCAAGAAACAGTTGCTTGTTCGCTGGCTAGGATACAACTCGGATTTTGATTCTTGGGTCAGTGCTGAAGATATTAACAATGCCCAATAATTTCTATGTGACTTTCATGTCCAATGTTTCTGATCCTCTCTACAATGATCTGAATAAAACAAGTGATTTTTGGACGAAACTCTCCCCCACCATCAAATTCGACGGAAAGTATGAAGTGGCTCTTGTCGATTGAATTCTCAAAAATACCTATGACATCCTGAGAAAGGATCTAAATATGATATAAAAATTAGACCCTATGATTGGCCGCCACCACCAGGTGATCAAGAACAAATTCAAAAAATCAATTGGTTGGATTATCCATATATTGAATTATCCTACGAGGAACTCACCTGTATGAATGATTTATGTCGTACTATTAATAAAAGAATTTCCGCTCGTAAAAAAGGAGCCTTTCATTTCAACTATTCAAAGGAGGAGGGCAAGATCTACATTAGTTCACCTATTGCCAGCGAAAAGATTATTCTCAATGATAATCGAAAGGATGTTCTTGGCTTTAAGCTCAATATAATCAATGGTAAAAGTGCCGGAAACACTAATTTCATTTTTGCTGACTACCCGCCTGCCTTCTCCACAGACACTTGTATATTTCTCTACGCCTCATTTGTGGAAACATCTCGGGTCGGTAATTCAAATGTTCCCCTCCTACGAGTTCTTGAACGAAAAACCAATCAAGAGCATATTCATCACTACAATATAAAGCATCTTCAGTATATCCCCGTAAACACTTCCTATTTGGAACTCTGTCAGTTAACACTAAGAACTGAATTAGGTGATCCCATAGCAATTTCAAAGGGTTTGGCTGTGATTACATGTCATTTTCGTCCCATCGTTCAACAGCAAGATGTCTAATAGAAAAGTGGTATTCACTTGTCCTGATATTGACTGCTATGTTAATACTCTTGGCCCAAGACAACAGGGCAATGGAATGGACTATTACAAGGGTTGCTCGTCAATGTCTGGCTACGGTCTCGGCAGCTGGTTTGCTAAGCTGTTTCGCTCTTCACTACCACTGGCTAGAAAATATCTTGTACCGGCTGTGACAGATTTTGCATCCTCTACACTATACGATTGGGGCTCTGGCAAGGATTTTAAAAAAGTGCTACGGAAAATCTTAGGTCCAGTGCGCGAACCCTTGGCGAGAAATTAAAACAGAATGGTAAAGGTTTAAAAAGGTCAAGAAACAATGCATCACTCATCAGTCTCTACTCAGGACGGAAACGAAAGACATCCCTTTTGTCAAAGAAAAGAAGGAAAAAGCCGACACGTAGTGTAAACAGAAGTCCCAGGAAGAAAATTGTTAGATCGAAACTAGATTTCTTCTCCTAAGATGTCCTACCTGCCACATAAGGATTCTAAACCTTCAATCACCGCCTCATTGAATCTATTCAATGCTGAAAATGTTGACGTGAGTGTCAAGCATGGATACTATGAACAATTCTATCCACTACAACCCCTCTCCGATAATATCCACTTTCAAATTTATTCCAATGAAGAATACTTTATGGACATGTCTTCAACATTTATAGATTTACAAATGAAAGTCCGAAAATCCGATAATACAATGCCAATTCGGGCCGATTGGATATCCTATGAAAATTGTATACTACATAATTTATTTCGTCAAATTAGTGTCTACATCAATGGCACGCTGGTGAGCACAAGCAACAATCTCTCAAACTATGCAAGCTATATGCAATTCATGTTGATGACGCCCAAGTCATACAAGGAATTGAGAGGCGCCTCCAATGGATATGAATATATTACTAATACTGATAGTACAGATGCACTTAAAAATGCTACAACTAGTGAATTACATCTAGTTGGAAAAATATATCATGAAATATTTAATATACCCCAATGGCTGCCGCCCAATGTTAAAGTGGATATAAAATTGACGCTTGCACCATCCAATTTCATATTGAGAAAGGAACTTGCTGCCAATTCCGATGTAAGTCTCTCCCTCACCTCAGCAATACTTCATGTACGCAAACAGCAGGTTATGAGTTCTGTTGCTTTGGCCGTGGAAAAACTGAGAGCCAATGGAAATAATATTAAACTACTTGTTCCTCATACAATCACCAATCAACGTCATATTGCCATGGGGTCACGCACCTTCACCGATTCATCCTTTATCAATGGCGAAATCCCCTCGAAATTGGCATTGGCATTTGTGAAAAGTGCCAGTGCAATAGGATCATGGACTGAATGCCCACATAAATTCGAGATGTTTGGACTTTCATCTCTTGTGTGCAAAGTAAATGGTATCCCACTCTACAATCTATCCTTTGATAAATCCTATAGAACATTGTATGAGTTGACCATGCAAACCCTAGATCATGATTCGCAACTATTTGAAAATGGTATAACCGAAGATATGTTTGCTAAAACACATGGTATCATTGTATTGGATTTATCTGGCACACAGGATATAAGTATAGTACGTACGGGGACTGTGCGTTTAGAGTGTACATTTGCCAACCCATTGGCTGAGAGTGTTGCACTAATCTCACTAAATCAATATGAAACCTATTGGGAAATCACTCCCGAAGGCAGTGTTCTACTAGACTTTGCGCCATGAACACCAGTCAAATAATCAGTGTATTTAATATGGACCCCTACATGTCCAAATATAAATCCTATTGTCTACCCTCAGACTATCTTGGAAAAATTCAAAGCGCGAACAATACCTTGATTATTGTTAATAGCAGTCCATCGACTGTGCTGACGGGTCATTGGCTGTGCATCTTTCAAACAGTGAAGAATATCGAATTTTTTGATCCTCTTGGTCTACCCTATACATTCTACACACCTCACATCAGCAACTATATTGAGAGCAGTAGGAAAACTATTATTCAAAATCGAAAGAGGGTGCAGGATCTAACGACTAAAAGCTGTGGCTTCCACGCACTACTATATTTTGTGTTCCGATGTCGGGGCTATACTTACAAGCAGTTTCTCCACATTTAAGGTGACAATCCGCGTCTGAACGACTTTCTAGTGGAAAATATACTTACAAGTGTATTTAATATTGATTTCAGTGCCCTAAGAATAAAGTGCTTAAGAAATGTTTGTGAATTTGTTTATTAATAAAATGTATATATACAACAATGTCTTTAAATCTTCACTTTTAGATTTCTTCATCGGTGTATAGGTAACTGTCGTGAACCACTAATGCTGGTAAATCATTTGGATTCACTGTATATTGATCTTGATTGACTGCAATGTCAGGGTCACATTTTCTGCAGTACAATGTAACTTCACTCTTGTCATATCTCTTTGTATAGTCAATGATACTATTTGCATTCATATTATGAAATTCACGAGTTTCAATCTGTCTATTTGAAGCAATATCACATACTGTGTTTTCAAGTGGTGAATCACATTCGGTAACTGCCAAATAAAAATCACTTGGTTTATAGTCATAGTAGGCAGTGTCGTCACAGCGATGACGTAGAAACCAGATTGTCTTGTTACCCCAACAGTTGAATCGTAGACCAGATTCCTCTTCCCAGAATAATTTAAATCCACGACGATACCAATCTCGTAGAAATAAACTAAATCACGTTTAGGATTCTTTCCAATCATAGCAGGGTAAGTATTCTCCCACTGATCACATTTACCATTGTGACAATTGGAGCAGAGGTGCCCGCTAGGATGAGAGTCACACACCTCCTCAAGACATGAATTACATCCTTTAATTTGTACAGCATAGCCTCTATGTAATTTGCAAGGATTACATAATTTACACTTTTCATTATAGTCATCAATAATTGTACAATTCTCACATTGAGTCCAACTGCCAAGAGTGTACATGCACAATGGACATATATAGAACATTTTTGGTTTCCGATGTCAACTCTCTCACAGCTAAAACGAAACTGATCATCTTCGCTCGATAAATTCAAAGTGTAGGAAAGGGGAGAGGAGTAACTCTGTGACGTTGCCTCTTTCGAAGGAGGAGCCATCTACTTTGGCAATGAAAGTATATCCACAATATGATTCTGCTTTGTTCCAATTAATGTATCAATAAATAGAGTATAAGCATTTGAATCACATTTTAAAAGTTTCATACAATGGTCCAATGGGGATTATTCCAAATGGCAAGAAAATCATCATCCAAAATCAAATGTTTTTCCATAAACACTAGATTTGATCTAATTCTCTTTTTCTCAAATTTATTCATTTTTCAGTCCTTTCACTCTGACTGCTGACTCTAGACTGACCAGAAAAGAAAGTTGGCTCGGAAACAACAGATCGATTGACCTTGGCATTCGCTGAGAGCGTACCCAAACAACAACAATAACATTGACCCCATTAACCACGTGTTCTCCCTTATGACTCTATCTCGTGCCCAAAACAACAACAACAACATTGACCCCATTAACCACGTGTTCCCCCTTATGACTCTATCGCGTGCCCAAAACAACAACAACAACATTGACCCCATTAACCACGTGTTCTCTCTAATGACTCTATCGCGTGCCCAAAACAACAACAATAACATTGACCCCATTAACCACGTGTTCTCCCTAATGACTCTATAGTCCATGAAAGTGACAAAGTTCCTGTTTTTTCCATTCTCACTGACAAAATCCATAAAAAATCAAATAAATCGACCAACACGCATAACCATCCATAAACTATGTAAAAAAGTTGTAGGTGGCAGCAGGGGTGACTCGTGGGATCAATAGGGTCACCTCTACTTATTAAAACTGCTGACGAGCAGCAATACCATCTTTATTTAGTTCAATATTAGTTCAATATTTATTTAGTTTGACTTTCTCACAACTCTATTTTTTTAAACAATAAAAAACTTTAGCGTAAAGAGCGAGGCGTTGAGGAGGGGACAGTCCCTTTCATATAAGGAATAATTTCTGTTCGTTTTAAGTTTCAACGTCGTTCCTTACTTTCAGTTAAAAAGACTTGTTTTTTTTATATTTAATCTGTAAACAAGGAGTGACTCGGCTCAATGGCAACCGAAACTCAAAAATGGAATTTCGATAACAATAGATATATCAAAAGAATTGACTTTGTGAGCTGATTCAAAATATATGTACTATTCGTTGAGTTTACTGTTACCCATCGAAAGTTATGAAACTGAGAAAAATTTGCCTGATTTTGGAAATAGGAGAGACCCCCGCCCCCTCGAGAAAAAAATGAATCTTAATGAAAATAGCACCATCAGATTCAGAATACCAGAAAACCTTACTGTAAATGTTATTGTTCCTAATTTAAATTGCATAAGGTGATATGAGCATTGTCTTTGACTGTATTCAAATTAACTATTTCATAAACTGCGTTCAATTTTAAGTCAAAATTTAGGACGGTGTTTGAGCTAAGATTTTGAACCAAACTGTTACAAAATATACCCCAAAAATCTTCTTATGAAACACTGAAGTTCTACTTAGCTCCCTTTTATTTGCTACTCTCGAAACTCTTTTATTTGTTTCTTTGGTGTGAGCGTATGCTTGGTGTGGTGTGGGAAAGATGACATTTTCACAATACTTATGCATATAGTCTCTTTTTATTTAGTTCAATATCCTAATCAAAATTCCCTGACGGTTTTAACTTAGTACCTTTAGCCGGTCCCGAGGTATTGCATATACACCCTTTTGGCAACCTGAATGCACATAATATCTTTTTATTTAGTTTAACAATCCCTGAAATTCAACTTAATAACCCTTACCCATTCCTAAGATATTGCATATACGCCGTTTTGACAACCGGGATACACATAAAAAAGAGATAAAGATCCTCCAGAGCTATTGCTGGGTAATTGGATTTCAAAAAGTCGTTTCTGTTACTGGGGATGCACACAGACCTCAATATTCCCCTCAAAATTTCCTGAAAACTCTAGCTCAGTACCCTTAGCTGTTCCTGGGATATTGTATATATCCCCGTTCGATAGCCTAAAGATGCATAGTGTCTTTTGATTTAGTCTTGCATCCCACCTCAGCATTCCCTACAAGTTTCAGCATATTATCCTTACCGTTTCTAATATATTGCAGATACGCCATTTTGAAAACCTGGATTTCTTTTATTCTAGATATGACTTTTACCTATTATAACTTGGATGTACATATCTCATTATTAATGTTAATACTTTTCTAGCTTAATATCCTCTCCCCAATATCCACTGAAATCTTCAACTTAATACATTTAGCTGTTTTTGAGATGTTGTATATGTGCCCTTTTGACAACTCGTATACAAAAGGTTTCTTTTGCTTTAACTCAACATCTCCCACAACATTCTTTGTAGACTACAGCTTAAAACCCTTGGCTTTTCGTGAGATATTGTAGATATCTTGTCCTGATAACCTAAATGTATACAACGTCTTTTGATTTAATTCAATTTCCCCCTGAACATTCCCTGAAAGTCAACTTAAGACCTTGAGCCGTTCCTGAGATGCTGCATATAATTTCTTTTGACAACCAGGTTGTACATAATGTATTTTGATTTAGTTTAATATACCCCTCAAAACTCCCTGAAAGAATTGAATTAACACTCGTACCTGTTCCCAAGATATTGCAGATGCAAAGAACAAACAAAGAGATAAATCTCAATGAAGAAACAAACAAATGGGACTACGGCCAGTAGAAAAAAAAGAAATAAACCAAAACGACGTGGATATTTCACTGTATGAAAATGAGGCGTCTTCAACGCTGATGAAACAAAAATAAAAAGTAAAATGACCTAGAAACAAATAAAAACCAAAACCAGGGAATAAAAACAACCAATATAATCTACAATCGTCGCAACCGATCCACATAGGTCACAGAAGCTAATATAGTTACTTCAATGAGAACACCAAAGCACCAGGATAAATTAATATAAAACGGAAATGAAGTTAATTATTCTGTTGCGAAAAAGTCCTATTGTTTGCTACTATTGGTGCCACCCTCCTATGTTTTGCTTTTAATCTCGTCCCCTGGTGATTTTGTAAAATCTCGATACCCCCATTAACTACTGGTGCATTTTTAAAAGAATTTTAAAAAATTGGGTCAATATTCAAATTTCCTGTAAATCCATTTATTGAAATATTTGCAAGCACATGTTTTTTTGTTTCAATAGCCTCCCTCGCCCACTTAGTAAAAAAACTATCGTTAGAAATACCCATGGCATCATCGATTTGTACATAATGGTCAGGGTTGTAGAAAATGAGTTCAGCGTAAGACCAAACAAAGTTTTCAGGATGCTTGCTCAATTGTAGAGCTTTTGCTATTGAGGTGCGATGCTCAATAAATTGGTGGTGAGTACGGCCAATCTAAAACTTTCTACATGAACAAGGAATACTATAAGCCCCACTAACAAAATTGTCCTGAGTCAAATCCTTCCCAGAACTTAAGAAAATGCTCAATAGTCTTATTGACTAAAAACATGTATCAATGTTATATTTCTATAAAATCCTTTTAAGTTTTTCCGCTAGATCGGTGCATACGGTAAAGAGATATAAATTAAAAAATTCAATTCCGAAGATTGTAAAACTACTGTTATTTTGCTATTATGTTTAATAAGTCTATTTTCTATTATTTTCGTTTATGAATTTAATTGGGTATACATAAAAAAAATAAAATGTCCTTTAAATACAATAATTCTGAATCCAGAAATGCCTGAGAAAAAATTCTGAAAGCCCTACCCACTAATGAAATTACAACACCTCTTTTAACCGAAACAGGGTGGCACGAGTGAAAATTCATATATCTGTCGCTGTGTGTAGGTTTTCTGTATATTGAAAAAAGCAAATGGAAATCTCTTTTAATTAATAAAATGTCAAGAAAAGGTAGCTTATTATTTTCTTTAAACTCCACTGTAGATTTTATATTTTTATCAAAATTATTAAAATGTTTACGGAAAAGGGCTAAGGATTCAAAACGGTGTTTTCAAATACAAACTACGTCATCCATGAATCTGCCCCAGAAACAAGGGGAAAGTCTAAAACTAGACTATGGATAAGGGGAAAGTATAAAAATAGAAAGGGAAATTTGCTCTTAATCAATGTTGTAGTGACCTGTTACTGGACTGTCAAATTTTGAGCCTATAACAACAACGCAAAACCTGATTGGTTAGTTTCTATGAAATTTCAAGCCAGTAAGAACAAACAACATATTTTAAGCCACAATATTCTTCAAAAGTAAATTCTCTGTATGGCTGTACCTTGTATAGGGGTAAACAAATGGCGTCAATGAAGCCAATTTGCATCTTCGGAAGATCATCTTTCTTGTCTCTGTTAAGCATATCCTGAAAAAAAATATATTTATGCAAGAAATACGTACTAAGATTACACTAAGATTACATGACGTTTGACAAAAAATGAGAAAATATAAACAAAATATGAAAAAACAATAAAGTAATTGAGGGTGGTTTTCAGTCAGTGAAAAAAGACCACCCTCCTTTTCTTGGCTATTTTTTAATCTTTTCTCCTATGCTGTCTCATTTTAATTTTTTTCACGTTACGAAAAAAAAAAAAAAATGAAGGTCAGTTTAAGAATAAATAAACGAGTAAACTTCTTTGAGATATCTAAACAATGGAACATGGATGTACAAAAACTATCTGTGACAGCGCAAACCAAAAAATTTGTATAAGATGTGAATGTGAAAGAAATGTAAATGTCAAAATGTGAAAAATTTTACTTTTCTTCTACAATTTGTACAGGAGCTTACTAATATGGAAAACTCCTGTGACCTGTAGCGCATTAATTAAGACACCCTTAAGGCTTTCCGTATAATTGATTCACAAGTTCAAGTTCTGGCACTATGGCATACGGCTTTGGTAGACGGATGATTAATATATGCACTATATATGGGTGCAAGTATTTGTTTGTATCTTAGTTCTAATTAAAAGCTTTTTAGAGTCAGGTTTAAAATTCTGATAAGCCAAAGAATTAATTTCAGTGGCCTGGAATGTTTATACCTATGAAGGTGTAATGAATATCAAGCATTCAACCTAACAAGCCTCACTTGGCTTTCTGTAACACAAATTAAAAAATTAGACTTTAAAAAAAGGCACTTTCTGTAACAAAAATTAAAAAATTAGATTCTCAAAAATGGCACCGAGTCAGACTCAGAACTTTTGCTCTTGTTCCTCAAGAGATGGGCTAATAACCCAGTCTTGTGAGCAGTTACTGATGAAGGGAAAAATAATAATCCCACTGGGACAAGAAATTAGTGACACTATCTTGCTTAATATTTAGTGCATCAAACACATCAAAAGTCAATCTTCATTGCAGACGAAAGTCAACATAATGCATCGAAAGCCAACTTTCAATAGCCAGCATCAAAAATCTTTTCATGTGACATATAATATAAGCAATTAAATATGCTTATTTTACATGGTATAGAAACATTTTTATGCAAATTTTTATTATTAAAATAATTTTTACAATAAATAATAATTATTATAAATTGTTATTATAAAGTGGTTTTTATTCTATAAAATGTAAAATATAATATGTTCATTATATAATAAAATATGTGGGCATGTTCACATAATAAACACATACACATTTATACATAAATGCGTCTAAATATTATACACATATTTTGTATTGGCTTAAAGCATTTACATTCATTTCAAATATTGTTTGTCAGTAGGCTATTGTTCGGTGCCACTGACAGTGCAGAGTCTGTTTCAATACGGTGTTTATCGGTTTCCCCGATATTAAAAAATTTAGTGTTTCAAAAATTAGCACGTTATTTGTCATACTTTTCTCTCATGCAATCATTTAAAAGTGGCATTTTCTTACGATTGGTTGAGAATTCAGCTGTAGCTTTTCAATATCTCCTTGATCAAAAAACTCTTCAGCAACCAGTTTAGCAACTTGATGTTGAATCTCCCAGGGCTTTGCAATAGCACTGAGATCGCAAGCAGTCATCATCATTGCACAAAGTACTGTAAAACAGAAGAAAATGAATTGCATTTTTAATATCTTTATAAACTAAATAATTGTCGAGCCTCGTTGGGAGAGAATAACAAAAATAATGGAGCACCCAATATAATTTATTACGAGGATGCAGCTTAGGACTACATATATTCCAAGTATTCAATGTTTGAGGCTCATTTGAGGTTTCAAACTGATTTGAGGCTACTATATTTGATAATTTGTCTCTTTTATTCCTTTATTTTTGAGCTTATGATGTAAAATAAAAAAAAATTTCTGAAAATTACGATTCCAACGTTTCCAGTAAGTTAAAATCTAAAATTTATCTAATAAAATAGACAGTCTACAAAACTTATAAAAAGGAAGCACAAGAATTGCTTAAGGGAACTGAAACAATAAAAATACTCCATTCTAAATTACTTTAAAATTCACTGCTTCATTTGTTGTTGTACTCAACAGAGCTCAAATCATAATTTTTAGTGAATAGCAAAATTTTTTAATTTTTTTTCTTTCTATATTTAGAAATTGGCAGTTATTAACTTATAGAGTTTAGCATCTATTCTGATTTCATATATTCGTTTTTAAGTTCAGTCAAGATTCCTGTTTCCAAATCTTGGTCATATTTTCTATTCGACAAAACTTCAAAGTCTCTTTGGGTAGAGGGGCTCTTGAAACAAATTCTAAGATGAAAAAGTGGAAGTGAAATGGAAGATCTTTCTAAATCAGATAGGACGATTGCCATTTAAGCTGTTCTTGTTTTTGTTCTTGCAATAAAACCAGGGTTTTTCGCCTCATATAACACCTGAAATTCAGATGTTAATTAAGAATTTGTTTTGCTGAAGTATGAAAGTCTGCGCAGGGCTGATGCTCAAGCAGAAAGCAGCCTGGGTATGTTAGATCAGTCATATCGCAAAAGAGAAAAGTAAGAGGTGTTGGTAAAAGAATTAAAGAAACTTGTAATAAGGGTTACGGATAAAATTATCAAAGATCTGAAAGATACAGACAGACTGTGCAATAGAAAGTCAGAAGCTTGTAAAGGAGAACCTCATTATGAAATTTAGAGGAAGTATACAGTACAGAGTAGACTTAGTTGAAGGTTGGTACGGGACCTCAACTGATGGTAAGGCGAGTGTTAATTAGGGATGAGCAAAAATTTTTAGGATGTTATAAATCTTAATATGGCTGCAGGATATATCACTTAGAAATATAGCCTCGAGAAAAGAGTTATAGATAAAGTCTTTAAGAAAGAGTATTATTGATACAGGAATGGGAGGGGAGGCGCTGACTTCTTTATCAAGCTTAGCTTGATAATTGAGAAAGTACTTTAATCATCCTGTCACCTTAGACCTCAGCTCAATAGACCATAAACAGGAATCTGACTCTATTGATAGAACATATTTAATGTCAGAACTAAATGATATAGACCATCATGGTCCGATATAATCTACCTGATAATTACATTAATGTTATAATTACAATAAAGTGACAAGTATAATGTCCGATAGCAGCATTGCTTGGCGATAGCAGCAACATCAGCAATTGGACTGGTTTAAAATAGAAAGTTGCGTATATTACTAGCATTCATATGGACAATGTTGATAAACTTTACCCTAAAGAACACAAACAAGCCCACGATAAGCATGATATTAAATTGGAAAAAAATTTATCCTAAATTTAGATTATGCATAGGATTTGAGAGTCCTTAATAGATAAGTTAATAGCAGGTTCGAATTTTTGGAGGTTTCGAGGGTTTAGGGCTTGAGGTTAATGGTGTAAGGTTGCATTTGAGCATTAATGTTAGTAAAACTAAGTTATGCAAATTAAGAATAATCAAACACTTCGTGGTAACGAACTGTAAGTAAGGAGCGACCCGGCTCAATGGTAACCGAAACTCTAAAAAATGGAATTTTGATACCAATAGATACACCAGAAGAATCAGATTTTAATTCTGATTTCAATTATATAAGTTTCATTAAGTTTAATCTTATCCATCAAAAGCTATGCGCCCGAGAAAATTTGGCTGATTTTCAAAAAAAGGGGGAAAGACCCCCCAAAAGTTATAGAACCTTAATGAAAATTACACCATCATATTCAGCGTATCAGAGAATCAGCGTATACAAAAATGTGGAATTTTCCATTTTTTGCCAGAAGAAAGATCACGGATGCGTGTTTATTTGTTTTTTTTTTTTTTTTTTTTTTCCAGGGGCAATCGTATTGACCCAGTGGTCCTAGAATATCGTAGGAGGGCTCATTGGAACGGAAATTAAAAGTTCTAGTGCCCTTTTTAAGTGACCAAAAGAATGGAGGGCAACTAGGCCCCCTCCCACGCTCATTTTTTTACCAAATTCACCCAATTAAAATTTTGAGATGCTCATTTTGTTCAGCATAGTTGAAAATCTAAAAGATATGTCTTTTAGGATGACTTAATCCCCCACAGTTCCCAAAGGAAGGGCTGCAAGTTATAAACTTTGCCCATTGCGCACATATTGTATTGGTTATTGGGAAGTATACAGACATTTTCAGGAAGGATTTTTTTTCTGGTGGGGGGGGGGATGGAGAAGGGGGTTACTCGGGAGAATCTTTCCGTGGAGGATTTTTCTTTGGGGTAAGGGACATTTCTATGAAGGGGGTGCCGGATTTTCAAGCATTATTTAAAAAACGATCAGAAATTAAATTTAAAAAAAACAAGTTTTTTCAACTGAAAGTAAGAA
>CM051258.1:11513715-11553715 GCA_027921565.1 Artemia sinica
TAATCGAAAATCCTAGAGCAACCTTTCAGAGATATAATTATAAGCATATTAGATTTGAGATTATAGGTTTTAATTCTGATACTTATAATTCTTTTAATATTTTTTTTTAATGTAATTCTTTTAATAAGTGTAGTTTTAATTCTGATAGTTTTAATTCTTTTTATATTCATTTTTTGTTTTTGTTATAGCTATTTTACAAGTACAGTTTTAATTCTGATGGTTTTAATTCTTTTAATATTAATTTTTTTTTTATTATTGTTCTTTTATAAGTATTAATTAAAAAAAAGTTTTTCCACAAAACAAGTTTTTCAAAGAAAAGTAAAGAACTCCATTAAACAAAAAATGACCAAAAATAAAATCAAATAATCTACCAAGTGTGAAACTGAAAAAAATATAATGTTTTTACTTTCATATAATAGATCAAATAATATTAACATTTTGATTACTAAATATCAGTATATGTATACTAAACTGACAATGCACATTCATTTGTATTTTTTTCAGTAAAGTGCAAATTTTGTTCTGGCCATGGGAAGGCATAGGGGTTTTGAGCCCAACTTAGTTTAATTTCTGCTCGTTTTGAATTTGACTCGGTTATTTATTGTAATTTCTGTTCGTTTTGGGTTTCATTTATTTATCGATGCTGATTTGTGGTAGTTTCACGCGTGGTAGATTAATTAATTTTATTTTTGCTCATTTTTTGTTTAATGGAGTTCTTTACTTTACTTTGAAAAACTTATTTTGTGGATTTTTTTTAAATTAATTTCTGTTTGTTTTATATTGACATAATCTTTTCAGGGAAAAAGAAAATAATACATTAAATCTTTTCGTTTTTTTAAGACTTTATAGTTTGGCCTGCTATTTGTATTCTGGAGAAAATTTTTCAGCAATTTTTAACAACATACACCATTTTAAAAATCTGGACACAAAAAGTACTGTTTAACTTAGTTTCATACCTCCTCTAGTTGACCTGAAATGGAAAACATGATACCATTCGCAAAAAAAATCTGTTTACTTTCTTTGATAGCTTGGATACACTTACGCTATTTTGATTTGGTTAAATTTTAAGAGCAGAAGTAGCCCCGAAAGTTTGAAAATAATGCCCTCAGTCATTCTTGGGATACTGCTGAGATGCCTTATTGGGAATTAGCATTAACACAGTGCATTTTGGTTTAATCTTAAGGCAACATTTAGTTTTTAAACATAATGGGCAAATGGGAGGGTGGGCGTGGGAGGGGGATTAGTTGCCCTCCAATCACTTTTGAATATTAAACAGGGCATCAGCCCTTTCTATTTTCAATCGAATGAGCCCTTTTCGAAGTTCCCACGACAACTCCTTCGATACGAAGTGCCCTGGTCTAAACAACAAGAACAAAAAAAAAACATTACATTATACCCACATCGATCTTTACTATAAAATGTCAAGTCTTCCAATCACTTTCGACTATTAAAAAGGGCACTAGGCCTTCCGATTTCCAATCGAATGAGCCCTTTTTGAAACGACAATGCTTTCTATAAACACCTTATATGCCCCCAGGGCATAAATTACAACCCTTACCCTAAGGGCTGTTAGGGCGGTTGTCATCCTCTAAGACCTAATTTCCAGAACTTTCAACTACGTTAAATAAAGTGGTATACCAGAATTTTGATTGGAAGTGTTTGGGGAAATGGTGGGCGTGAGACAGGCGGTAGTCGCTCTCCAATCACTTTTAAAATCAACTATTAACATGGCGCTAGCCCTTTCAATTTTCAATCAAATGAGCTGTTTGGAAGTTTTACGACAACACTATCTATAAAAACCTTATATGCCCCCATGGCATAAGTTACAACCTTTGCCCTTGGGGCTCTGGGGGCTTTGTCATCCTTAAATACATAATTTCCAGAACTTTTAACTACGTTGAACAAAATGGCAATATCTAAACTTTGATTGAATGTTTTTGGGGAAATGCTGGGCCTAAGAGGGGGGTTAATTACTCTTCACTCACTGTCGACCATTAAAAAGGGCAATTTCAATTTCCAATCAAATGAGCCCTTTTTGAAATTTCTACAACAACTTTCTATATAAACTTTATATGCCCCCAGGGCATAACTTACAACCCTTACAAGGAGGGCTCTGAGGGGCTTATCATCCTAAAAGACCTGATTTCAAGAACGTTCAACTACGGTGAACGAAATGGATATCTCAAAATTTTGATTGGATTGGCTTGGGAAAATGGTGGGCATGAGAGGGGCGTTAGTCACTCTCCAATCAATTTCAAGTATTAAAAAAGCACTAGCCCTTTCAATTTCCAATTGAATGAGCCCTTTTGAAGTTTCTACGACAACTCTTTCAAGAAAAACCTTATATGTCCCCAGGGCATAACTTACAACCCTTGCCCTGCGGGCTGTGGGGGGGGGGGAAGAGGTTATTATCCTTAAAGACCTAATTTCCAAAACTTTCAAGTACGTTGAATAAAATTCCTGTCTTAAAAAATTTTGATTGGATGTGTTTTGGAAAAAGGTGGGCGTGAGAAGGGGGTTAGTTGCCCTCAAATCACTTTCGACTATTTAAAAGAGCACTATCCCCTTGAATTTCCAATCAAATGAGCCCCTTTTCAAGTTTCTACGACAAAGATTTCAATGAAAACCTTATATGCCCCCAGGGCATAGCTTATAACCCTTGCCCTGAAGACTGTGGGGGGATTGTCCTGCTCATAGGTATAATTTCCTGAACTTTGAACTGCGTGGAAAAAAATGGTCATCTCAATATTTTCAGTGGATGTGTTTGGGGAAATGGTGGGCGTGGAAGGGGTGTTAGTTGCCTTCCAATCATTTTCGACTATTAAAAAAGGCACTAGCCATTTCAATTTCCAATCGAATGAGCCCTTTTTGAAGTTTCTACGACAACGCGTTCTATAAAAACCTTATATGCCCCCAGGCCATAACTTCCAACCCTTGCCGTGAGGGCTGTGGGAGGTTGTCATCCTCAAAGACCTAATTTCTAGAACTAAAAAACTACGTTGAATAAAATGGCTATCTCAAAATTTTGATTACATGTGTTTGGGGAAAAGGTGGGCGTGAGAGGGGGGTTAGTTGCCCTCCAATCACTTTCGACTATTAATAGGGGCACTAGCCCTTTGAATCTCCAATCGATTGAGCCTTTTTTGAAGTTTCTACGACAACGCCTTCTCAAAAAAACCTTATATGCCCCCAGGGCATAACTTTTAACCCTTGCCCTGAGGGCTATGATGGAGTTTCCTCCTCAAAAATATAATTTCTATCTGAAAATCAACTACTCTGAACAAAATGGCTATCTCAAAATTTAGATTGGTTGTGTTTCGGGAAATGGTGGGTGTTGAAGGGTTGTTAGTCGCCTTCCAATCACTTTCGACTATTAAAAAGGGCACAAGCCACTCCAATTTCCAATTGAATGAGCGCTTTTCGAAGTTTCTACGACAACTTCTTCGATACGAAGTGCTATGCTCTAAAGGATAAAAATTAATAAATAATATATTGTGCCAACCTCGTTCTTATATGCCCCCAGGGCATAACATAAAACCCTTGCCCTGAGGGTTGTGGGGGTTGTCCTCCTCAAAAACATGTTGTCTATCTGGAAATCAACTACGCTGAACAAAATGGCTATCTCAAAATTTTGATTGGATGTGTTTGGGGGAATGATGGGCATGGCGGGGGGGACTAGTTGCCCTCCAATCACTTTTGACTATTAAAAGAGCACTAGCCACTCCCATTTCCAATCGAATGAGCCATTTTCGAAGTTTCTACGACAACTCCTTCGATACGAAGTGCCCTGGTATGAAAAAAAATAAAAAAAAAAATTAATAATACATTGTGCCAACATCGTTCTTTACTTAGGCAGCGCGATTGCGCTGCCTATGATTTGTTTTTAATTCAGGTAGTTTTAATTCTTTTAATATTTTTTTTTTAGTTTTATTATAATTCTTTTTATAAGTACAGTTTTTAATTTTAGTATCTCAAAGTTTTGATTCCCACTGCAAGTTTCTCCTATAAACTTAAAACTCGTGTAATTTTTTTCACATTGTGACCATGGTCCGCGTAGTGAAGGTTTTTTTAAATAAATGGATTTTTTTTATAAGTTTTTTAAAGAAAGTAAAGTTCATATTAAACATAAGATTAGCAGAAATAAAAACCTATAATAATTCAAACCCAAACGACCGAAAATTACAATTAAAGAATAAATCAAACCCAAAACAAACAGAAATTAAGTAAAGAATTATAGCAAACAAACAAAGAGCAGATACGAATATAAATGATTAAATGAATAATTTTATATTGTAGCTACACTGGAGCTAGTCAAATCTTCCGAATCTCAACCTTCGGCCGGGAGTGGAATACGTGGCTGTGGACGCATCTTCCGACGCTTTCCGTGTCTTTCCCCGAGATTTCTCCAGGTGCCTATTTGGGCTGGGTTGACTCTAGCAGATTTATAGAGTCAGAGCAACACCAGAACTCGAACCCCTACCCTTGCAGACACAGCCTTTCAAGGCTAGCACGCTACTCACTTGGCTAGTGCAGCTCTATTTTATGAAATTTCTCGTATTATTTACAAAGTTCTCGCTATTTTTTAGATGTTCTTTGGTTTTAATGATGTCAAAATAACAAAATAACTTTGTAATTATTCGTTAACTAAGATTAAATATATTCATTTACCTAATTATATTATTTAGTTTACATGTGTTTTAGACTGAGAAATAAGTTACAAATAGACAAAGGGCAGGTAAGAAAAGGATCATCTTCTTATTGTTTTTTGTAATTTCATATCATTCTCTAAGACAAAATTCTAACTAGTATCATGATTCTGGCATGTTGAATGGACAGCTCTGAAACTAACGCATCCAACGAAGTTAGTATTATCCCTTTTCGGAGCAAGTAATAGATTTAGGTTTGTCAAAAATTCGTTTGTTTCAATGAGATTTAAAGCCTTAAGATCCTAACATGAAAAATTTAATAATAAAACAAAATACATCAAGACCGAGAGCATAACTTGATGTATTAGCTTTTTGATGAATGTAAAACATAAGCAAGTAGCACGAAAAAACTGACAACAGACAAAAAAAAAACATATACAAAATAAAACCCAAGACAAAAGAAGGCAGAGTAAACCACCCGAGCATGATTACAATAAGATAAAATTTATATCTAAATATATCATACGTATGCCCCATATTGTAACAAGAGAGTAATGTTCAAGACAAACCCAAAAATGATAAGTTAGACAACGAATATTCAAAGTTTCAAGACGGCAGCGAGTTCTAGACTACTTTTTCATTGCATTTTACATATATGGAAGCTTTGTTGCCAAATATTGTGGACGGAAGAGTGCCACGCAATATGGCAATCCGCGAGCCATTTCTGGGCAAGTCGACGGATAAATAAAACCCTCACATATTCAGATTAGGATATCTAGGTTAGTTTCCTAGCTGAGTTTATATATATATATATATATATATATATATATATATATATATATATATATATATATATATATATATATATATATATATATATATTATATATATATATATATATATATATATATATATATATATATATATATATATATATATATATATATATATATATATATATATATATATATATATTTATATATATATATATATATATATATATATATATATATATATATATATATATGCATGTAATTACCCTATATTGTACCCAAATAAGCTTTTCTTAGCAGTCCTTGTCATCAAAATTCAGGTTAAGCTTAGATCCGGGTAGGGTTTCCGCCTAGGGCGTAATTTCGTCAAAATACTGGGGGGGGGGGCAAAGTTGGAGCCAATTTTCCCAAACCAAGTGAAAGTGACAGTAAAAACTAAAAAATAAGCCGTTTGGTATCATAAAGGCACTATTTAGTAATTTAAAAACACTATAAAGGTGCTAGTACTATATAAAGGTAACTTATAGTACTGTATTAAATAAAAAAAAAACAATTTTTTTTAACTGAAAGTAAGGAGCGACATTAAAACTTAAAACGAACAGAAAGAGCGAGGCGTTGAGGAGGGGACAGCCCCTTTCATATACGGAATAATTTCTGTTCGTTTTAAGTTTTAATGTCGCTCCTTACTTTCAGTTTAAAAAACTTGTTCTTTTTATTTAATTTCTGATCGTTTATTAGTTAATGCAGCTTTTATTTGACTCACCGCCATTGAATAAGTAAACAAAATTTGCATAAAAATTTTACTTTTCTTTTTCTAAATGGCTGTCTCTAAATTTGTTCTGACGTAATTTACAAATTAACTTACGTAACGAACTTCTATATTCGTATATTTTTCTTCTGGCAAAAAATACAAAGTTGCAGATTTTTGCAGATATGAGCTTGAAACCTATGTAATAGGGTTTTCTGATACGCTGAATCTGACGGTGTGATTTTCATTAAAATTCTTTCACAGGGGGGATGTTTCCCCCCTCTTTAAAAAATCAGGTAAATTTTCTCAGGCTCGTAGCCTTTGATGAGTAATACTAAACTTAATAAAATGTATATATTTAGAATCAGCATTATAAGCCCATTCTTTTGATACATTTATGGACATCAAAATTCCGTTTTTAAAAGTTTCGATTACTATTGAGCCGTATCGCTTGTTTTTTTTATTGTTTTTTTTATTATCTATATGTTATTACGCATATGAGGGGGTTCTCCCCATAGTCAATACCACGCTCTTTACGTTAAAAGTTAAAAAAAATTTTAATTCACAAACCCCAGAATCACAAAGGCCGTTTAATTAGAATCGATAGCTCTTTTGAAAGCACTAAAAAAAACTGTAGCGTAAAGAGCGAGGTATTGACTTGGGGGAGAACCCCCTCATATACGTAATAATTCCTGTTCGTTTTAAGTTTAATGTTGCTTTTTACTTTCAGTTGAAAAAACTTGTTTTTTTTAATTTAATTTCTGACCGTTTTTTAAATAATGATTGGAAATCCGGCGGCCCTTCATAGAAATGTCCCTTTCCCCAAAGAAACATCCTCCACGGAAAGATTCTCCCGAGTAACCCCCTCCTCCAGCCCCCCCCCCACCAGAAAAAAATCCTTCCTGAAAATGTCTGTATACTTCCCAATAACCAATACAATATGTAAGCAACGGGCAAAGTTCATAACTTGCAGCCCTTCCCCTGGGAGCTGTGGGGGATTAAGTCATCCTAAAAGACATATTTATTAGATTTTTGACTATGCAGAACAAAATGGCTATCTCAAAATTTTAATTGGGTGACTTTGAGAAAAAATTAGCGTGGGAGGGGACCTAGTTGCCCTCCATATTTTGGTCACTTAAAAAGGCCACTAGAACTTTTAATTTCCGTTCCAATGAGTCCTCCTACGATATTCTAGGACTACTGGGTCAATACGATTACCCCTGGAAAAAAACAAATAAACACACGTCCGTGATTTTTCTTCTGGCAAAAAATGGAAAATTCCACATTTTTGTAGATAGGAGCTTGAAACCTCTACAGTAGGGTTCTCTGATACGCTGAATATGATGGTGTAATTTTCATTAAGGTTCTTTAATTTTTAGGGGGTCTTTCCCCCTTTTTTCGAAAATCAGCCAAATTTTCTCTGGCGCGTAACTTTTGATGGGTAAGATTAAACTAGATGAAAGTTACATATTTGAAATCAGAATTAAAATCTGATTCTTTTGATGTATCTATTGGTATCAAAATTTCGTTTTTTAGAGTTTCGGTTACCATTGAGACGGGTCGCTCCTTACTTACAGTTCGTTACCACGAACTGTTTGAAAGGTAAACATGTACTAAAAAACTGATCTGTTTCTGTTGATGCTTGAATTTTGCAGGTTTATCTTAGTTTGAAAAGCTTCTGGAAGAAACTAAATTTCATCTGGGGGAGGGGGGCAAACTCAGGTATGGGGGGAGGCAGACCAAGCTCTGGGAGGGGCTGTTGTCCCCCTGCCCCATAGCAAACTGAGCTCCTCGTTTCTTAGAAACTTAACATCCATTTGACAGTTTTATATATTTATATGTCCCAGCTAATCCCTCACTCTATTTTCCAAACATAATTAAAAATCTTAAAACGACTGTCACCGGTAAACCCAGAAAGAAAGCATGGTTTTGAATTTGACTTTCAACGAAAATCTGTAAGTTGTTTATGTGTTTATAGTGTCCAAATAATTCCCCGCTCCTCCACTCAAAGAAAACACTTTGAATTCAACTTTCAATGATTTTTCGTCGTTGCTTGTGCATTAACACTTCTCTAGCTAATGCCCCTCCCGGATGATTCCCTGCCTAGACGGTTACCCCTCGAAGAATTATCCCTGCGTATAAAATTTCGCTCATTTGATAAAAATACCAGTTCAATCGAAATTCCTTGTCTTGTACTTTTTTTTTCTTCCGTCGAGATGTGATGCGTTCATAAAAACAAGCTTGCTTTCACTCGTTTATTAGCAAATGTCAACTTTTGTCACTTGTGAACCCCCAAATTCTTGATTGATCTTGATAACTAAGCCCCTTGGAGAGGGCTTAGTTTTCCTTTTTCCTGGAGTTTTCCTGGAGAGGGCTCTTTTGTCCTTTGGCAAATTTACCGACAAGAGAGTCTGAAAATCTAGCAACAGATAACCGTATAGCCTTAACCACAAATCAATTTTATTCTTAAAAAGGGCATTAGAACATTAAATTTCCAATCGAATGAAGCATCTTCACTACTTCTATCACAACTCCTTCTACGCAAAGCGGCGGGGAAAAATATACAGAAGCCACATTTCTCTTCACTAAGCACCCCAAAATAAGGGCACTTGACAAAAAGATCGTGGCATGTTAAAATGTTGCTTCCCGCCATTTTGTGCCAAAAAAACCATCAATTTTGGCCTGAAAAGAGCCAAAATGTAAGGAATGCAAATTCTTAAGATTGCTAACATGTTATTCGTTGTTTTAAAGCCCTTAACTGAATATTTTGAGCCCACAATTTTTTTAAAAGACAAACATTAATACTATTGAACGGTTGAAGTAAAGTGTGATCTGCCTCAATAGAGACTAAAACACAAATATGAATTTAGAAACTTAGAAGAGGGGGAAGATCGACCTTGAATGAACACAATCCTTCGCAAGATAATACCTTGAATGCAGGTTGAATCCTATGTGCAAATAATTAAATGCCTTCAATGTTATTCCGGAAGGTTTGATCGACGAAGGGTGTTTATTTGTCTCCTTCTTTTTCTTTTTTCGGGGCTTATCATATCAAACTATTCGTGCCATTCAATTCGTACAACTCACGGCACTCTTTACTCTTCTACCCAAATATATTAAAAACTACACTCTTTAGTCCCTCCCATATAATTAAAAGATTTTATAATTCCTTTGTATGACCTTGTCTCATTCGTTCGCGAACGACCTGCTTTTTGTTTAGCCCTGATGGATGGAAAGCCACTTCTAGACTAAGATAATTGCCAAACTATGCCTGCTAAGCTGTTGGCGTCAGTAGGAAAGGGAAGGCAGTGTAGATCTCCAAACTTGACTGAATATACCCTGAGAATCCTTCCTGAGAGGACAGTTTAGGAAACTGTTTCCTACAATTATCTCAGAAGGGTGAAAATGTCATAAGTCTTGACTTCAAAGGAGAGCCCAAAATCTGAAATTGAGTATTGACAGTTTTATTGTATCAAATCATGATTGCACGAATGGATATTTAAAGTAAGTAAGTTTCAATAGTTCACATGAAATTCCGGATTTTACTTGAATTTGGGCAAACAACTGAACTTTAAAATTTTGACAGTATCTTGGCTAAGAATCGTTGCACATTAAAAATAGCTAACCCAGTAAGGAAGGCGATAAGCAACGAACACTGGATGAAACACATAGAACTAGATACAGGAACAACGGAGTTAAGAAGCTTTATAGAAAAGAACTGCAGAAACACAGGACAGAAAATATTGATCAAAATGGTCAAACAGAAAGAAATATTGATCAAAATGGTCAAACAGAAAGAAAAAATTGATCAAACAGAAAGAAACGAGCAAAGAAACAACCACTGGATCAAACACAGGACCTTATACAAACCACTAACCTTTAAAATATGGCAGCATCTTGACTAAGAATCATTGCACATTGGTTAAAATGGTGGTGCTCCATTGTTGATGTAGAGTAGAGGGTTGCAAGGGGAGTCATTGCCTGAAAAAATCCAAACATTGAATGAAAAAATCATTTTTAATAAAATTTATAATTCAAGAAAAAAAGGCCCAGATTCCAGAGGCAACGCTCTATTGTTGCCTGCAGTAAAGAGGCACAAGCTTTTAATATATTACTTAATATTCCTTTACTTTTCCCCAGGACCACTTCATAATAAACTTTGGAGGGGCTCATTTGATTGAAAATTGGAAGTTCCAGTGCATTTCGTTTGAGTCGAGTGTCATTGGAAGGCAATCAGCCCCTTACTTTACCCATCTTTCCTAACCGGCCCTCATAACATCCAAAAAAATCAATCAAAACTTAGAGACAACCTTTGTGTTGTACTTATAATAGTCGAAAGGTCCAATAAATATACCTGCGAGGACGGCATAGCGCACACGGGCCCTGGCGCAAGGGTCGTTAACAATATAAATCAAAAACTGCTTAAAAATATGTTTTATAACGGTAACGGGGGCTTTGCGACGTCTAAGGAATGACTAAGGGCATTAAATTGACACTGTCACGGATAGTTGAGGGGGGTTTGAACTAAATCAAGCCACACGATGTGTATACAAGTTGTTATAATGGAATATCTGCAATATCTCATGGACGGTCGTGGGTATTGAGATGAAACTTTAAGAGAAGGCTGTCGAAAGTGACTGAAGTACGAGAACATCCCCCAACTCGCCCTTTTTCTTATTCTCCCGTAGCCCTAAAGACATTCTATCAAAATTCTGAGACAGATGTTTTGTTTAAAATAGTTGAAAGATCCAATATAATACCTCTGGGGATGACATCACCCACATAGGCCCTAGAACAATATCCGCAAACAGCGCAAATTGGTAATTAAAAAAAAAAACTGTTTTTATAATGGAAAGGGGTGTCTGTAATTTTTCAGAAACAGACAAGTGTTTTAAATTAAAAACATCAGGGAATGCTGAAGGGGATGCTAAACTAAATGAAAAGACACTACGTGCATCTAGGCTGTTAAAAAAGGTGCAGGCTATTTGCAAAAATTCATTAACGGTTACGGCTATTAAGCCGAAACTTTCGGAAATTAATTGCCGAAACGACTAAATTCCATAAATTAAAAGCTACTACTACTACTACTACTGACAACTCACCGCAGCACCAAGCCACCTGAGGCCAACACAGCTACGCATGCTCCTCCTCCACCCCAATCTATTCAAAGCCTCCCTTTTTACACCCGCCCAAAAATTTCCCAGTTTCTTTAAATCTTTCTTTATGACGTCCTCCCACCCCAGACGGGGACGAACTGCTTCCGCTTAGCCCTAGAAGGTTGGCCGAAAAGAACAATCTTCGGCAATATGTCATCCTTCACCCGCACAATGTTCCCTAGCCACCTCAACCTTTCTTTCATTATGACCCTAGAGAGCGTTAATGAGCCACATATTTCGTATAGCCTATTGTTTGAAATATGGTCAGTCAGCCGTGTACCCAGAACAATCCTTAAAGAAATTTCTCTGGACAACATCTAGCAAATCTTCATCCGCTTTTCGGAGCGTCCATACTTCAGAGCCATATTTGACCACTGTCATCACTGGAGCTTCTAATATTCTAAACTTGGTTTGCAGACATATCTTTCTATTCTTCCAAACTTTTTTTAACTGTAAAAAGACACCCTGAGCCTTGGCTATTCTACTTTTAACATCTTCACTGCTCCCACCATCTTTACTAATAATACTACCAAGGTAAGTAAAGCTGCCCACCTGATCAATCTTTTCATTACCCAACGTCAACTTTTCATCTTCACTTATTTAAAGCCTTAGTGACTTAGTCTTCCTAAGATTAATTTTCAAACCAATTCTAGCACCCTGAATTCGCAAAACCTCGTAAACTTCATTCATTTTCCTCACACTTTCATCTAGGATGCTTAAATCATCAGCATAATCCAAGTGCAGGAGACTTTTTCCTCCCCATTTGATTCTGTGGTCTCCCATTGCCTTTCCTGTGCTCCTTAAAACAAAGTCCATCAAAATAATCCATATAAAGGGGAACAGAACACAACCCTGCGTAACTCCTGATTTAATACAAAACCAGTTGCTAACCTCATTTTCTACCTTAACCGCAGCAGTGTTATTCTCGTACATAGCACTAATCACTTTAATGTTTTTGTCTGGTATACCATACAAGGATAAAACCTTTACTAAAGCTCTTCTATCAACAGAATCGAACGCTTGCTCATAATCTATAGAACTGAGGACCAAAGGTGTTTGAAAACTCAGGCACTTCTTAATTATTAGCCTAAGACTGAAAATTTGGTCGACCCATCCTTTACCTTTTCTAAAACTGCACTGTTCTTCTCTTAAAATTTTGTCTACGGCATCTCTCAGTCTAAAAAGTATCATATTACTAAGTAATTTACTACCTACAGAGACCACACTAATGCCTCGACAATTACCACACTCATTTTTATCACCTTTCTTATAAAGTGGCTTAATTAAGGTTTTCCGAAATTCCTTAGGTACTTCCCCTTTTTCAAAAATCATATTCATAATCTTCAGTAACTTATTTCTAACCTCAGAGCCACCATATTTAAGATACTCATTTACCACCCTATTAGCATTTGGAGCCTTCAATTCAGGTGAAAAGGTTACGGTATGTACCCAAATATTCATTGAGAGGACAGCCTAACTTATTCTAGGCAGCATTATTTAAGAATCAGTCTGAAATTATTCAAACTGGTATATTCAGTTTAAAATAAATAAAACTTAAAAATTGACCAGGAACCTTGAAAGAAATATTCAAAAAACCGTCCAAGAACGTGAATTTAGTAAATTTAATTTCTGATTAGCCCACATAGGCTATTGAGCATATCATAGATAGGTCTTAGAATACTATACCACGTATACATACGAAAACCTCACTTAAAACTCGTTAGTGACAGTTATTATCTCAACTTGTTTCCTATTCTTGGTCCTTTAAAACAGTTCAGCGAAAGATCACAAAAAGAAAACAAAAAATTGTTTTGGAAAATTTTTAAATAATTATTTCCATGTGCTTTTGCCTGTACTTTAATGTTAATCTCTAGACCCTTACGTGACTAGACCATTAGCTTCAACCAGATGGAAATTGAGCCTTGAGAATATTTAATATGGTTTCCTTATACAAGGTGAAAAGAAAGTGCTGAAAATCTTGATATTAGCCATATTCTAATTCGGTCTTAGAATTGACCTGGTTCAGAAACTCCAGTACGACTTTTTGAAACTCCTGCATAAAAAATGGAAACCATGAGTTTTATATCTATACGAGGCCATCAAAATCCCCACATACAATATTACAGTCAAGGCCTCCATAGCAAAATATACTGCCTCACATGACGTCACCTGATTCGTGGTTGATTTTCTTTCTTGTCCATCTTTTTATGAAAACTAGCATTGTTAATCTGTATTTGTCAAGTTTATCCAAGCTAATTTTTCGTCAAAAGTAGGCATATCCCTTAAAAAAAATATGTTTTTGCATTCCCGCTAGATCCAAGCTAAGATCAAATTGGAACACTAAAGTAGTTTCACACTACTTACTCAATTACTTCTGCTACTTTTGACAGCTCACTTTCTCACAAAGCCACCTGATACCTTGTAAACTGCCTGATGAGGGCAAGCTGTTAATAAACGGTTTGATCTACTCGGGTGTTTTGAAAGGGTGCGGGGTTTCCATTATGTAGTATGCAACCTCCTCCGTCCATGTCGTTGGATGGGAAACCCTGCTGTTTAGCCTCAAAGTAACATCGACATGAGCCTTTCACGAGTTTATTTAACCCAAATCATTACTAGAAATAGCTCTATGGGGTGAATTTGAGGAGTGGCTCTCCTCAAGGAAATTATAGCCTATGTAACGAAATGTTTGTATTGAGTATTATGTATATTATTTTTTTTTTGTTTCAGAGGCTATAGCTGGCTACGTAAGAGGAACTGAGTCCCTAGGAACTAGGGACTGGAAAGTGAATTCCTTTTTTAATTTCAACTGATTAGAACACCTGCTATTTAACGAGTTATAAAAAAAGTTATTAGGGTTCTTTTTCTTAATTTAGTCACCTTCTGTTCCTCTAAGCCACCCTCTGTGCACTGGAAATTTGTAGCTGAGCTTAAGTTCAGTCGGGTCAACATTTATGTGTCATTATCCCATCTTTTTTTTTCTCTGGGTGAAGTTTTTAACCCCAAGGGCACTTTGACATGCCTGGTCTGAAATTAACTTTTTTGATAAGGCACCATTTTTAAAATACATTTTGCACCTGGAAAGCATTGAAAAAATCTTAATGAAAACTTTGCCATTAAATAAAAACTTCTGGAAACTCTGGACTGCAACTAGTTCCAGGACTAGAGAAATACAAAGTTCGGACCCTCAAATAAGAGCAAAAAATTACCTTTGTCTGAAACGCATTATTTGTTCCTCGATGATCTAAATCATGCGAAAGACAGGCTATTAATAATCCCAATATCTGAAACAAAAATAAATAAATGAAAACAAAAATTAAAATCAAATGGATGCAATTTTAACGAAACTGATAGGAAGATTTCGGTATAAGAAATATCTAGGTCTTCTAGGTAATGCAATATAAATGGCAATACCAAGCATGAGGACATTATTAATTAATGAGACCACATAGGTGTTGAATTACTGAATTACTGTAATTCTGGATTACTGAATTAAGTATTGAATTATTGAGATTTGGCTTCTCCTCAAAAGGACTGTCTCTATTGTTGATATGTAACATTAAAAATAACGAATAGAGAATGACAAGGACCACTGAGTGAACCAGCTTTGGCTCTCTCACAAAAAAATAAAGAAAGCAAGTATTTAATCGAAAATTTAGTTTGTTATAAAAGTAGAAAAAATATACACAAGTAAAAAGCATCAGAATATAGTTGACATGCCCTTTGGTAGCAGAGCTAGAAAACAGTCTGTTTTTAAGACAGTCTGTTTTAACAGTCTGGCTGCATTTAAGAGAAGTCTTTGAGCAGCCTCTGATCAGACAAAATACTGGGTATGAGCCACTAAAACCATGGTTCAACTTAAATAAAGATGACTAGATGTTAAGCCTGCTTAAGTGCAGAAAATATGTTCCCTCGGAAGGTGTAAGTCCTTTGAGTTTGAAGAATTTTGCCCTTTTATATAAGCATTGTTGCCTAGTAATTTGTAATTTTCCCAAAGTAGAAGCTATCAGCATACAGAAGGGCCTAATTAAATTATTGTTGCCAAATTAAAAGAGCACTAATTACTGCTGGTCAATGGGACAAATAATATATAACAACTTGAGTAATTCTTAATTAGTTAATTTCTAAAGTAAATTTAAATGTTGGGGCCCCAGATCTTAGGGATTTTTTTTGTAATAAATGCCTTTCCAAAATACTTATCTATTGCTTTGAAAGGGAACTGATTATAAAACTAAAGATGACTTTATAAAATATCGAAACAACCACTCAGTTTGCTTGCCGTAGATAGAATAGTGATAAAATAATGGCTGGTGAAATAGGAAACTACTGGCCGCGGTTCCATTGATAATGTTGATTATTGATCTTTAGTTGATCTTTTTGTTGATCATTAGTGAAAATACGAGACCAAACTGAGACAGCTGTTTACTTTTGTCCAAATGAAAAAAAGAATCTGACTAAAAGTCAGTTTAGTCACCTAAAAATTTTTATTTTCTTTTTGAGAATTTGACAACAATGTATGTTTTATTTCAATATTTTAGGGTTTTACTAGTCTTGATAATAATTGTAAAAACTTAGTAAAGTACAAAATTAAGTTTACCTCAATGTCGTGCATAAATCGTTCCATTTTTCCAGTCTTGAGCAAAGCAAACATTGTTTGAGCTACGTTGAGAGCATGTCTCCAATTGTGATATTTCACAGGACGATAGTTTTTCTTTACACTTAAAACCCAGCAGCAAAGAACCTAAAAAAAAATCTTAAAAATCTTACGTCTTTTAACTAATAACATATTTGTCTAGCTGCAAAAAAAAAAAAAAAAAAAAAAAAAAAAAAAAAAAAAAAAAAAATACTGGTCGGAATGACTTTGGTTTGCACTCTAGTTTAAAACCGTTAGATTTATAGAAGTTTTTAGCAAAAGTGCATTAGTGATTAATTATAAAATTAGCAATAACTTACAAGATAGATGAGTGTTATCACCTATACGTACAATTTGCAATATTCATCGATATAATTAAGATCGATGTACCTATGAGGCATTTCATGTAACCGAAGTTTATTTCAGTTTTAATCAATTAAGAATAGTATTTTGCAATAAAATGCAAGAAATACAATCACAATCTCTTCATAAAAGTAGGTTCAAATAAGGCTAAATCTTGCTTTTGTAACTGGACCATTACAAATGATCCAGTTACAATGTTTCATCCTATTTCAAAAAAATTCTTCACACAGGGGAATCTTCCCTTTGATTCTTTTTCTGAAGCTGAAATTTATAGTCGGTTTTAGAATTTGTTGGTACCCCACAAAATAAATTGCTATTGCTACTACTACCTTTACTAATTACTCACCATGTCACATGAGGTCGACACAGCCACGTAAGCTCTTCTTCCATCCCAATCCATTCAACAGAGGATGATCTGCTCTCCGTTTAGCCCAAGACGGTTGGTCAAAAAGGACAATCTTTGGCAATCTGTCATCCTTCATCCAAAGAACATTTTCTAGTCATTTCAATCGTTTTCTTATTATAGCCCTAGAAAGCAGGATTGAACCACACTTTTCGTAGACCCTACTATTTGAAATACGGTCAGTCAGTCGGGTACCCAAATAATTATTCGGGTACCAAAATAAACTAGCTGATAGGTATTCAAAGGAGGGTTTTTGTGTTAATATTTATTTTTACAAAGACTTTAGAAAACTTTTGCTCTCATTCATTTACGTTTAGTTTGCTTTCACTTTCTACAATTATACCTCATCGCGCAATTCTTGAGCAGTTGAAATTCCTCTAGTGACGTCGCTTTGTTGTCATACTCGATTTTACTTTATTTTACATGCCGTTTTTACTTGTTTTTACTTTACCTCACTATGAACGTAAATTTTGTCAAGTTTGCTGTGGACAATAGTATTATTCTGTCAAGACTTACCATGATGGACTTATTGCCCAACGGGCACCAGGCTATACTACAGAATTGAGCAGCAAAAATCTTGCAACTTCACTTGAAAAGTGGAAAATTAAAAAAAAATAAATAATTGATATGATTGATATGCAATATTATAGGATTGAAGCTGAAATTTTTCTGAAAGTGATAATTAGTTGACATTTTTCTGTTTCAAGAATCATTTACAGCTAAAACCCAGGCTGCACAAAGCAAGTTTTCTTGTAAAAATCTTTGTAGATTAAGTAGGCAATTTGACTTTAAACTGATAGCCCTAATTATGACAAAATTCTGCTTTCATTGTCGTCTACTGTAATTTAATGTATTTAAAGAACGAGTGTGCTGCATTTTAGGATTAAATATAATAGATTTTATAGATATACATTTCACAAATTATATATTTATAAATTGAATATATGATTATAAATTATCAAATTATGTACACAAATTATGCACGTTATAATAAGCTATGTATAGGCTAAATATAAATTCTGCGCTTAATTAATAAAACATTTTAGGATTTAATTTACAATTTCTCATGATTAGTTAGTGTTGTTTGAATTTCTTCTCGACACTAGCATCAGCATTCACTCCTATAAGTATTAATAAAAAAAAACAATTTTTTTAAACTGAAAGTATGGAGCGAGATTAAAACTTAAAACGAACAGAAGTTATTCCGTATATGAAAGGGGCTGTCCCCTCCTCAACAACTCGCTCTTTACGCTAAAGTTTTTTATTGTTTTAAAAAATAAAGTTGTGTGTGACAGAGTCAAATTTTAGCGTAAAGAGCGAGGCGCTGAGGAGGGGACAGCCCCTTTCATATACGGAATAATTTCTGTTCGTTTTAAGTTTTAATGTCGCTCCTTACTTTCAGTTTAAAAACTTGTTTTTTTATTTAATTTCTGATCGTTTTTTAGTTAATGCAGCTTTTATTTTGGCTCACCGTCATTGAATAAGTAAACAAAATTTGCATAAAAATTTTACTTTCCTTTTGCTAAATAGCTGTCTCTAAATTTGGTTCTGACGTAATTTACAAATTAACTTACGTAACGAACTTCTATATTCGTATATTTTTCTTCTGGCAAAAAATACAAGTTGCAGATTTTTGCAGATGTGAGCTTGAAACCTATGTAATAGGGATTTTTGATACGCTGGATCTCACGGTGTGATTTTCATTAAAATTCTTTCACTTGTAGGGGATGTTTCCCCCCTCTTTAAAAAATCGGGTAAATTTTCCCAGGCTCGTAGCCTTTGATGAGTAATACTAAACTTAATAAAATTTATATATTTAGAATCAGCATTATAAGCCCATTCTTTTGATACATTTATTGACATTAAAATTTCGTTTTTAAAAGTTTCGATTACTATTGAGCCGCATCGCTTGTTTTTTTTTATTGTTTTTTTATTACGTATACGTTATTACGTATATGAGGGGGTTCTCCACTAAGTCAATACCACGCTCTTTACGTTAAAAGTTAAAAAAATTTTAATTCACAAACCCCTGAATCACAAAGGCCGTTTAATTAGAATAGATAGCTCTTTTGAAAGCACTAAAAAAAACTGTAGCGTAAAGAGCGAGGTATTGACTTGGGGGAGAACCCCCTCATATACGTAATAATTTCTGTTCGTTTTAAGTTCTAATGTTGCTTGTTACTTTAATTTCTGATCGTTTTTTAAATAATGCTTGGAAATCCGGCGCCCCCTTCATAGAAATGTCCCTTACCCCAAAGAAACATCCTCAACGGAAAGATTCTCCCGAGTAACCCCCTCCTCCAGCCCCCCCCACCAGAAAAAAAATCTTTCCTGAAAATGTCTGTATACTTCCGAATATCCAATACAATATGTAAGCAATGGGCAAAGTTCATAACTTGCAGCCCTTCCCCTGGGAACTGTGGGGGATTAAGTCATCCTTAAAGACATATTTATTAGATTTTCGACTATGCTGAACAAAAGGGCTATCTCAAAATTTTAATTGAGTGACTTTGAGAAAAAAATGAGCGTGGGAGGGGGCCTAGTTGCCCTCCGTTTTTGTACACTTAAAAAGGGCACTAGAACTTTTCATTTCCGTTCCAATGAGCCCTCCTACAATGTTCTAGGACAACTGGGTCAATACGATTACCCCTGGAAAAAAAAATAAATAAATAAATACGCATCCGTGATCTTTCTTCTGGCATAAAATATAAAATTCCACATTTCTGTAGATAGGAGCTTGAAACCTCTACAGTAGGGTTCTCTGATACGCTGAATATGATGGTGTGATTTTCATTAAGGTTCTATAATTTTTAGGGGGTCTTTCCCCCTTTTTTCAAAAATCAGCCAAATTCTCTCAGGCGCGTAACTTTTAATGGGTAAGATTAAACTTGATGAAACTTATATTTTTGAAATCAGAATTAAAATCTAATTCTTTTGATGCATCAATTGGTATCAAAATTCCGTTTTTCAGAGTTTCGGTTACCATTGAGCCGAGTCACTCCTTACTTACAGTTCGTTACCACGAACTGTTTGATAGAGTTGTGAGAAAGTCAAACTTTATCGTAAAGAATGAGGCGTTAAGGAGGGGACAGCCCCTTTCATATAAGGAATAATTTCTGTTCGTTTTAAGTTTTAAGGTCGTTCCTTACTTTCAGTTAAAAAGACTTTTTTTTTTAATTTAATTTTTGAACGTTTTTGAATAAATGCAGGTTTTGATCTTGGCTCACCGTACATGAATAATTAAAACAAAATTTGTATATTAATTTACTTTTATTTGGTTAAATGGCTTTCTCGAAACTTTATTTTATTTACGATCGTTTTTATTAGTAATAAACATACGTAACTTACGAATTAACTTACGTAACGAACTTCTATATTCATATATTTTTAATCTATATATTAGGGGGTTCGCCCCCTAGCCAATACCTTGCTCTTTAAGCTAAAGTTCGAATTTTGTTCCAATTCTTTAAAAATGACCGCTTAATCAAAAAGAATGTTAATTAGAATAATTAGCTCTTATGAAAGTACTACAAAATCTTTGGCTTAAAGAGCGAGGTATTGACGAAGGGAGTAGATACCTATCTTATACTCCGAACCGGGCACCATATATGGGCATAGCCTCCCTAGGGAGAACACGTGGTTAATGGAGTCAATGACCTCTTTCTCCATGGTCTCTTTCTCCAGGTGTGTTTTTGGCACGCTCTCAGCGAATGTTATGATCCAGAAATAGTATTTTTTGTTGTTGTTTTTGGCCCAGTGCCCGCTAGGGAAGAATGAAATGCTACTCCGGTACGAACCACGTGGTTAATGGGGTCAATGACCTCTTTCTCCAGGTGTGTTTTTGGCACGCTCGAGGCGAATGTTATGATCCAGGAATAGGAAATAGATTGTTTCCGGGGAAGCTAATTAATGTCTGACAGATGACGTCAAGTTAATTAATGTCTTTGGAGTTTGACCAGAATTGTTCCCGAGGCAAAGTTTAGATCACACATGACATATGATGTCACGATTGATTGATTGACATGAAAGGGGAATTAATTTGTTGTTTCTAAAGAGAATTGATTCACGAAAGGAGAATTAATTTGTTTTTTCTAAAGAGAACTGTCTCCGAGCGAATGTTTAGATCTTAGCGATGAATTGTTTTAGCGCGGGAATCAGGTTTCCAAATAATTTGAAATGCGTCAGCGCAGAGATGTCAAACAAAAGGAACACGCTGAAATTACGTTTAGGGATTATTTGGGCGAAGCCGTTTTAGCCATTATATGGAATTATTTCGGCGAAACAGTTAGAGACATTTTAAAAGATGATTTAAAAGATGATTTTAGAAGAGAATTTAAGGGTGAAACTCTGTGGTCGCTATAATACACAAGTTGTATTTTAACAGTGTCGTGAGGTCCCCTACCCCAAACCCAAAGGGTTCCGATCCCCCTACCCCAACCCCAAAGGGTTCCAATCCACCTACCCCAACCCCGAAGGAAGCCCCCGGTACTCAAAGGTCCCCCAAGCTCCCAAAGGGCCCCCAGACCCCCAAAGGCTCTCTCCAGACCCCCAAAGGCCCTCTCCGGGCCCCCAAAGGCCCACCGGGCTCCCAAAAGACCATCGGGCTCCCAAAGGGCCCCCCGGACCCCCAAAGGCCCTCACCCGGTCCCCAAAGGTCCCCTGGGCTCCCAAAGGACCACCCGGCCCTCAAGGGCCCCCGGATCCCCAAACGCCCTCCCCGGGCTCCCCCAAGAGTCCCCTCTCCATTTTTTTTAATACTTTTCAAAGACCATTTCAGAGCAAGTTACTTTCTTAATGTCCCTCCTAAACCCATTTTCCAACTTGAAGTACTTATCTTTTTCACCCACAACTATACTTTACAGCTTTTTGGATACCTCAACACCAAGAAATACTTTTCAAAGACCATTTCAGAGCAAGTTACTTTCTTAATGTCCATCCTAAACCCATTTTCCAACTTGAAGTACTTATCTTTTTCGCCCACAACTATACTTTACAGCTTTTTGGATACCTCAACATCAAGAAATACTTTTCAAAGACCATTTCAGAGCAAGTTACTTTCTTAATGTCACTCCTAAATCCATTTTCCAACTTGAAGCACTTATCTTTTTCACTCACAACTATACTTTACACCTTTTTGGATACCTCAACACCAAGAAATACTTTCAAAGACCATTTCAGAGCAAGTTACTTTCTTAATGTCCATCCTAAACCCATTTTCCAACTTGAAGTACTTATCTTTTTCACCCGAAACTATACTTTACAACTTTTTGGATACCTCAACACCAAGAAATACTTTTCAAAGATCATTTCAGAGCAAGTTACTTTCTTAATGTCCCTCCTAAACCCATATTCCAACTTGGAGTACTTATCTTTTTCATCACAACTATACCTTACAGATTTTGGATACCTCAACACCAAGAAATACTTTTCAAGGACCATTTCAGAGCAAAATACTTTCTTAATGTCCCTCCTAAACCCATTTTCCAACTTGAAGTACTTATCTTTTTCACCCACAACTATACTCTACAGCTTTTTGGATACCTCAACATCAAGAAATACTTTTCAAGGACCATTTCAGAGCAAGTTACTTTCTTAATGTCCCTCCTAAACCCATTTTCTAACTTGAAGTACTTATCTTTTTCACTCACAACTATACTTTACAGCTTTTTGGTTACCTCAACACCAAGAAATACTTTTCAAAGACCATTTCAGAGCAAGTTACTTTCTTAATGTCCCTCCTAAACCCATTTTGCAACTTGAAGTACTTATCTTTTTCACGCGAAACTATACTTTACAACTTTTTGGTTACCTCAACACCAAGAAATACTTTTCAAAGACCATTTCAGAGCAAGTTACTTTCTTAATGTCCCTCCTAAACCCATTTTCCAACTTGAAGTACTTATCTTTTTTCACCCGAAACTATACTTTACAGAGTTTTGGATACCTCAACGCCAAGAAATACTTTTCAAAGACCATTTCAGAGCAAGTTACTTTCTTAATGTCCCTCCTAAACCCATTTTCCAACTTGAAGTACTTATCTTTTTCACCCTCAACTATACTTTACAGCTTTTTGAATATCTCAACACCAAGAAATACTTTCCAAAGACCATTTCACAGCAAGTTACTTTCTTAATGTCTCTCCTAAACCCATTTTCCAACTTGAAGTACTTATCTTTTTCATCACAACTAGACCATACAGCTTTTTGGATACCTCAACACCAAGAAATACTTTTCAAAGACCATTTCAGAGCAAGTTACTTTCTTAATGTCCCTCCTAAACCCATTTTCCGACTTGAAGTACTTATTTTTTCATCCGCAACTGTACTTTACAGCATTTTGGTTACCTCAACACTAAGAAATACTTTTCAAAGACCATTTCAGAGCAAGTTACTTTCTTAA
Source organism: Artemia sinica (assembly GCA_027921565.1). NCBI lineage: Eukaryota > Metazoa > Arthropoda > Branchiopoda > Anostraca > Artemiidae > Artemia > Artemia sinica. The sequence goes on from CM051258.1 coordinate 11,536,834, forward strand.
TGTCCCTCCTAAACCCATTTTGCAACTTGAAGTACTTATCTTTTTCACCCACTTTCTCAATGAAAAAGAAATTAGTTTTTAATCAATTCTATTTTTCCAAATAATATGAAAATTTGCCACTACGGTTCAGATTTTTCTCAAAGGGATGAAAAAATTTAAAATAATGTTCCAAATTTTCTCAACGAAGTGAAGAAAAGTTTATGATCTCTTCTGAATTTTACCAAAGAACACGCTCCAATTCTAATTTCTCCAGAGAAAACAAAAATCTTACACTTCAGTTCTTTATTTCACAATGACATAAAGAAATTTAAAGTTCAATTCTAATTTTTCGGTGGAAGATAGAAAAAGTAATACCATACTTGTGAATATTTTCATGGAAGATGAAAAAGTTCTTGTTCAATTTAAAATTTTCTCATTGAAGTGAAGAAAAGTTCAAGTTCTCTTCTGAATTTTACCAAAGAACGCACTTCAATTCTAAATTCTCCAGAGAAAACAAAAATCTTCCACTTAAGTTCTTTATTTCACAAAGACATAAAGAAATTTAAAGTTCAATTCTAATTTTTTGATGGAAGATGGAAAAAGTAATACCATACTTGTGAATATTTTCACGGAAAATAAAAAGTTCTAGTTCAATTTTAAGTTTTCTCAATGAAGTGAAGAAAAATTCAAGTTCTCTACTGAATTTTACCAAAGAACACAATACAATTCTAATTTTTCCAGAGAAAATAAAAATCTTCCACTTAAGTTCTTTATTTCACAATGACATTAAGAAATTTAAAGTTCAATTCTAAATTTTTCGGTGGAAGATAGAAAAGTAATACCATACTTGTGAATATTTTCCCAGAAGATAAAAAGTTCTAGTTCAATTTACAATTTCCTCAACGAAGTGAAGAAAAGTTCAATTTCTCCTCTGAATTTTACTAAAGAACACAATTCAATTCTAATTTCACCAGAGAAAATAAAAATCTTCCACTTAAGTTCTTTATTTCACAATGACATAAAGAAATTTAAAGTTCATTTCTAAATTTTTCGGTGGAAGATAGAAAAAGTAATACCATACTTGTGAATATTTTCATGGAAGATAAAAAGTTCTAGTTCAATTTAAAATTTCCTTAACGAAGTGAAGAAAAGTTCAAGTTCTCTTCTGAACTTTACCAAAGAACACATTTCAATTCTAATTTCTCCAGTGAAAATAAAAATCTTCCACTTAAGTTCTTTATTTCACAATGACATAAAGAAATTTAAAGTTCATTTCTAAATTTTTCGGTGGAAGATAGAAAAAGTAATACCATACTTGTGAATATTTTCATGGAAGATGAAAAGTTATAGTTCAATTTAAAATTTTCTCAACGAAGTGAAGAAAAGTTCAAGTTCTCTTCTGAACTTTACCAAAGAACACAATTCAATTCTAATTTCTCCAGAGAAAATAAAAATCTTCCACTTCAGTTCTTTATTTCACAAAGACATAAAGAAATTTAAAGTTCAATTCTAATTTTTGGTGGAAGATAGAAAAAGTAATACCATACTTGTGAATATTTTCCCGGAAGATAAAAAGTTCTAGTTCAATTTACAATTTCCTCAACAAAGTGAAGAAAAGTTCAAGTTCTCTTCTGAATTTTACTAAAGAACACAATTCAATTCTAATTTCTGCAGAGAAAACAAAAATCTTCCACTTAAGTTCTTTATTTCACAAAGACATAAAGAAATTTAAAGTTCAATTCTAAATTTTTCGGTGGAAGATAGAAAAAGTAATACCATACTTGTGAATATTTTCTCGGAAGATAAAAAGTTCTAGTTCAATTTTAAATTTCCTCAACGAAGTGAAGAAAAGTTCAAGTTCTCTTCTGAATTTTACTAAAGAACACAATTCAATTCTAATTTCACCAGAGAAAATAAAAATCTTCCACTTCAGCTCTTTATTTCACAAGGACATAAAGAAATTTAAAGTTCAATTCTAAATTTTTCCGTGGAAGATAGAAAAAGTAATACCATACTTGTGAATATTTTCACGGAAGATAAAAAGCTCTTGTTCAATTAAAATTTTCTCAACATAGTGAAGAAAAGTTCAAGTTCTCTTCTGAACTTTACCAAAGAACACACTTCAATTCTAATTTCTCCAGAGAAAATAAAAATATTCCACTTCAGTTTTAAGTTCCCCAAAGAAATAAAGAAATTTAAAGTGCTATTCTAAATTTTTAGATGAAAGATAGAAAAAGTAATACTATGATTGTGATTATTTTCCATGAAGATCAAAAGTTTCACTTTATTTATAATTTTTCTTAAATTTGGTTCTGATTTTTCTCAAAGAGATGAAAAATTTTAAGTTCTGTTCCAAATTTTTCATAGAAGATAGAAAAAGTTATACATTGATTGTGAATATTCAACATGAAGATAAGGAACTCCACTTTAATTCAGAGTTTCTCGAAGAAGTGCAAAATGTTCAAGTTCTCTTCTGAATTTTCTTAAAGAAGAGAAAAAAGTTAGCTCAATTCTGAATTTTACCAATGAAAATGAAAAAACCTTCCACTTCAGTTCATAATTTCTCAAAGACATAAAAATTTAAATTTCAGTTCTAAATTTTTCTGTAGAAGATAGGAAAAGTTATACTATGATTGTGATTATTTTCTAGTGAAGATAAAAAGTTTCACTTTAATTCTAATTTTCTTAAATTCAGTTCCGATTTTTTGCAAAGAGATGAAAAATTTAAATTTCTGTTCCAAATTTTTCATAGAAGATAGAAAAAGTTATACATTGATTTTGAATATTCGACATGAAGATAAGGAACTCCACTTTAATTCAGAGTTTCTCGAAGAAGTGCAAAATGTTCAAGTTCTCTTCTGAATTTTCTTAAAGAAGAGAAAAAAGTTAGCTCAATTCTGAATTTTACCAATGAAAATGAAAAAGCTTCCACTTCAGTTCTTAACTTCTCAAAGACATAAAAAATTCAAAGCTCTCTTCTAATTTTTCCAAGAAAATAAAAAGGTTCCACTTCACTTCTGGTTTTTTCTCAAAGAGATGAAAAATTTAAAGTTCTATTCTAATTTTAAATTAAATTTTATCCCCTTTGTCTTATGGATTTACCCCTCAAATTTTTAAATTAGAAAATGAGTGACTCGTTCTATTATTAAGGACAATCGTTCAAACTCGTTCATCTAACCTCCAAAACAATAGGTTAGGTTAAGCATAAATAAATATTAATAAATAAATAGAAACATTTCTACATGTTTAAGTTAGGTTAGGTTAGATTAACTTATCATGAGCGCTCATGATAAGTTAACCTAACCTTTTCCGGCAAGTATGGTTAGAATAGGCTAGATTAAGTTAGGTTAGATTAGGTTAGGTTAGGTTAGCCTACGTACGCTTCACTTAGGTTAGGTGAGAGACAGGCAAAAAGTTAGGTGTATGATTAGGTTAGGTTAGATTAAGTTAGGTTAAGTTAGGTTAGGCTAGGTTAGCCTACGTACGTGCGCGTACGTAGGCTAACTTAACCTTTGGAGAAATTAGAATTGAATTGTGTTCTTTAGTAAAATTCAGAAGAGAACTTGAACTTTTCTTCACTTCGTTGAGGAAATTGTAAATTGAACTAGAACTTTTTATCTTCCGGGAAAATATTCACAAGTATGGTATTACTTTTTCTATCTTCCACCAAAAATTAGAATTGAACTTTAAATTTCTTTATGTCCTTGTGAAATAAAGAACTGAAGTGGTAGATTTTTATTTTCTCTGGTGAAATTAGAATTGAATTGTGTTCTTTGGTAAAGTTCAGAAGAGAACTTGAACTTTTCTTCACTTCGTTGAGAAAATTTTAAATTGAACTAGAACTTTTTATCTTCCATGAAAATATTCACAAGTATGGTATTACTTTTTCTATCTTCCACCGAAAAATTTAGAAATGACCTTTAAATTTCTTTATGTCATTGTGAAATAAAGAACTTAAGTGGAAGATTTTTATTTTCACTGGAGAAATTAGAATTGAAATGTGTTCTTTGGTAAAGTTCAGAAGAGATCTTTAAATTTTCTTCACTTCGTTGAGGAAATTTTAAATTGAACTAGAACTTTTTATCTTCCATGAAAATATTCACAAGTATGGTATTACTTTTTCTATCTTCCACCGAAAAATTTAGAAATGACCTTTAAATTTCTTTATGTCATTGTGAAATAAAGAACTTAATTGGAAGATTTTTATTTTCTCTGGTGAAATTAGAATTGAATTGTGTTCTTTAGTAAAATTCAGAAGAGAACTTGAACTTTTCTTCACTTCGTTGAGGAAATTGTAAATTGAACTAGAACTTTTTATCTTCCGGGAAAATATTCACAAGTATGGTATTACTTTTCTATCTTCCACCGAAAAATTTAGAATTGAACTTTAAATTTCTTAATGTCATTATGAAATAAAGAACTTAAGTGGAAGATTTTTATTTTCTCTGGAAAATTTAGAATTGTATTGTGTTCTTTGGTAAAATTCAGTAGAGAACTTGAATTTTTCTTCACTTCATTGAGAAAATTTAAAATTGAACTAGAACTTTTTATTTTCCGTGAAAATATTCACAAGTATGGTATTACTTTTTCCATCTTCCATCGAAAAATTAGAATTGAACTTTAAATTTCTTTATGTCTTTGTGAAATAAAGAACTTAAGTGGAAGATTTTTGTTTTCTCTGGAGAAATTAGAATTGGAGCGTGTTCTTTGGTAAAGTTCAGAAGAGATCATAAACTTTTCTTCACTTCGTTGAGAAAATTTGGAACATTATTTTAAATTTTTTCATCCCTTTGAGAAAAATCTGAACCGTAGTGGAAAATTTTTATATTATTTGGAAAAATAGAATTGATTAAAAACTAATTTCTTTTTCATTGAGAAAGTGGGTGAAAAAGATAAGTACTTCAAGTTGCAAAATGGGTTTAGGAGGGACATTAAGAAAGTAACTTGCTCTGAAATGGTCTTTGAAAAGTATTTCTTAGTGTTGAGGTAACCAAAATGCTGTAAAGTACAGTTGCGGATGAAAAAATAAGTACTTCAAGTCGGAAAATGGGTTTAGGAGGGACATTAAGAAAGTAACTTGCTCTGAAATGGTCTTTGAAAAGTATTTCTTGGTGTTGAGGTACCCAAAAAGCTATAGTTGTGGGTGAAAAAGATAAGTACTTCAAGTTGGAAAATGGGTTTAGGAGGGACATTAAGAAAGTAATTTGCTCTGAAATGGTCCTTGAAAAGTATTCCTTGGTGTTGAAGTATCCAAAATCTGTAAGGTATAGTTGCGATGAAAAAGATAAGTACTCCAAGTTGGAAAATGGGTTTAGGAGGGACATTAAGAAAGTAACTTGCTCTGAAATGATCTTTGAAAAGTATTTCTTGGTGTTGAGGTATCCAAAAAGTTGTAAAGTATAGTTTCGGGTGAAAAAGATAAGTACTTCAAGTTGGAAAATGGGTTTAGGATGAAATTAAGAAAGTAACTTGCTCTGAAATGGTCTTTGAAAAGTATTTCTTGGTGTTGAGGTATCCAAAAAGGTGTAAAGTATAGTTGTGAGTGAAAAAGATAAGTACTTCAAGTTAGAAAATGGGTTTAGGAGGGACATTAAGAAAGTAACTTGCTCTGAAATGGTCTTTGAAAAGTATTTCTTGATGTTGAGGTATCCAAAAAGCTGTAAAGTATAGTTGTGGATGAAAAAGATAAGTACTTCAAGTTGGAAAATGGGTTTAGGATGGACATTAAGAAAGTAACTTGCTCTGAAATGGTCTTTGAAAAGTATTTCTTGGTGTTGAGGTATCCAAAAAGCTGTAAAGTATAGTTGTGAGTGAAAAAGATAAGTACTTCAAGTTAGAAAATGGGTTTAGGAGGGACATTAAGAATGTAACTTGCTCTGAAATGGTCTTTGAAAAGTATTAAAAAAAAATGGAGAGGGGACTCATGGGGGCCCGGGGAGGGCGTTTGGGGATCCGGGGGCCCTTGAGGGCCGGGTGGTCCTTTGGGAGCCCAGGGGACCTTTGGGGACTGGGTGAGGGCCTTTGGGGGTCCGGGGGGCCCTTTGGGAGCCCGGTGGTCTTTTGGGAGCCCGGTGGGCCTTTGGAGGCCTGGGGAGGGCCTTTGGGGGTCTGGGGAGGGCCTTTGGGGGTCTGGGGGCCCTTTGGGAGCTTGGGGGACCTTTGAGTACCGGGGGCTTCCTTCGGGGTTGGGGTAGGGGATTGGAACCCTTTGGGGTTGGGGTAGGGGGATCGGAACCCATTGGGGTTGGGGTAGGGGACCTCATGACACTGTTAAAATACAACTTGTGTATTATAACGACCACAGAGTTTCACCCTTAAATTCTCTTCTAAAATCATCTTTTAAATCATCTTTTAAAATGTCTCTAACTGTTTCGCCGAAACAATTCCATAAAATGGCTAAAACGGCTTCGCCCAAATAATCCCTAAACGTAATTTCAGCGTGTTCCTTGTGTTTGACATCTCTGCGCTGACGCATTTCAAATTATTTGGAAACCTGATTCCCGCGCTAAAACAATTCATCGCTAAGATCTAAACATTTGCTCGGAGACAGTTCTCTTTAGAAATAACAAATTAATTCCCCTTTCGTGAATCAATTCTCTTTAGAAACAACAAATTAATTCCCCTTTCATGTCAATCAATCAATCGTGACATCATCTGTCATGTGTGATCTAAACTTTGCCTCGGGAACAATTCTGGTCGAACTCCAAAGACATTAATTAACTTGACGTCATCTGTCAGACATTAATTAGCTTCCCCGGAAACAATCTATTTCCTATTCCTGGATCATAACATTCGCCTCGAGCGTGCCAAAAACACACCTGGAGAAAGAGGTCATTGACCCCATTAACCACGTGGTTCGTACCGGAGTAGCATTTCATTCTTCCCTAGCGGGCACTGGGCCAAAAACAACAACAGAAAATACTATTTCTGGATCATAACATTCGCTGAGAGCGTGCCAAAAACACACCTGGAGAAAGAGACCATGGAGAAAGAGGTCATTGACTCCATTAACCACGTGTTCTCCCTAGGGAGGCTATGCCCATATATGGTGCCCCGTTCGGAGTATAAGATAGGTATCTACTTAAGGGGTGAACCCAATCATATATGTAATATTTTATGTTCGTATAAAGTTTTGATGTTGCTGCTGTTGCAGCTGAAAAACTTGTTTTTTTATATTTAAGTTCTGATCTTTTTCTAAATAATGCTGGGAAGTCCGGCGTCCCCTTCATAGCAATGTCCCATCCCCCATGAAAACTTCCTTCATGGAAAGATCTTCCCACATAACTCCCGACCACCCCCCCCCACTACCAGAAAAAATCTCTCTTGAAAACGTCTGTATACATCCCAATAACCAATACTATATGTTAACATTGGGTAAAGTTCATAACTTTCAGCCCTACCCCCGGGAACGTCGGGGTTTTAAGTCATCCTAAAAGACCTACTTATAATATTTTCGAACATGTTGAACAAAATGGCTATCTCGAAATTTTGATCGGGTGACTTTGGGAAAAAAATGAGCGTAGGAGGGGGCCTAGTTGCCCTCCATTTTTTTTGGTCACTTAAAAAGAGTACTAGAACTTTTAATTTCCATTCCAATGAGCCCTTTTACGATATTCTAGGACTACTGGGTCGATACGATCACCCCTGGGAAAAAGAAAAAACAAAAACAAATAAACACGTACCCGTGATCTTTTTTCTGGCAAAAAATGCAAAATTCCACATTTTTGTAGATAAGAGCTTGAAACCTCTACAGTAGGGTTCTCTGATACGCTGAATATGACGGTGTGATTTTCATTAAGCTTCTATAACTTTTAGGGGGTCTTTCCCTCTTTTTTCGAAAATCAGCCAAATTTTCTCAGGCGCGTAACTTTTGATGGGTAAGACTAAACTTGGTGAAACTTACATATTAAAATGTAATTCTTTTGATGTATCTATTTGTATCAAAATACCGTTTTCTAGAGTTTCTGTTACCATTTAGCCGGGTCGCTCCTTACTTACAGTTCATTATCACGAACTGTTTGATTCCGTAAAACAGCTAAGAACATACGAGGTCGTAGAAATAACTGAAAATTCCGTCAAAAAATTCATCGAGAAAAGAAAGTTTTGAGAGAAGGGCTCTTAAATATTAAACTTTGTTTTAATTATTACTTGGTCAGACGGCACACTAAAAATCTTCACACTAATTTGATGCTATGAGGTCAATTCACGGAAACATAGGCAAGTGGCAAAATAAGTGTTTAAAATCTGGTGGGGGGGGGGGTAAATTTGGTCTTTTTTCAATTCTTCAATTAAAATACCAAAAAGATATTGTTTAATTAAAATAACCCAATAACGTATTTTTCAGAATTTAGTATGAAGCTAAGAGAGGAAAAGAAGTAATAAATGATAAATAAAACCAAAAAAGGTGAGAAAACGAGGATTTTGTCAGCCAGTGGTAAAATATGAAGACAAAAAACCAGTAAATATTTCGACAGGCACCTCCGCCAAGTCGTCCTCAGTGCTAAAAAAAAAAAAAAAAAAAAAAAAAAAAAATCTTACCTTTTATAGTTCACTGGAAAAGATCCGAAAAAACACTGATTCAGAAATTCAAGTTGAATTTGAAGTCAAAATTTAGTTGGGGGGGGGGCAAATAGATCTGCCCTCCCCAATTGCCATTACTGAATTGCTGTATAATAACATTCCAGTAGAAGCGGAGAGCAATAAGGAAATGAAACGCAAGGTGAAAGTGTTTCACCGTTATTATGAAAATAAAATGGAATTTTTCTTACCCCTTAGGAAGTACTACAACTTACCAGAATATTAAAAAATATTTAAAACTCATTTATGAATGCGTTGAAAAATACCCTACTGAGTTTGATTTCTGATTATAAAACGTTTTTTAAAAATCTCTAGAAACTGACAAAATCGGTTTAACCTACTGTATTACTTATTACAAAAAACTCATAATTATCATTCACACTTGGTAAAAACATCCACATTTTCATTCATATACGGTAAGTAACATAGCACGAAAGCTAAAACAAAAATTCGTTCTTAATATAACGGTATGATTTTAACTAAGAATACAAAAATACAATCGGAACTTTCTCATCTCCTATGGTTTTCCGTAATAAAGTTTTGGTTTTCTGAAAATTAAAGAGTTCATTGGAAGAAACTTTAAGGAAAGTTTCTCCAATTCAAAAGGTGTTTTAGTCAAAAAACATACTTCAAACTTGTTATACAAAAACTGTTGTTCATAAAATTATGATGGTTTTTTATATAAAACATGCAATTTTGTCTTAAGCCCTTTGGTGAATAATGGTCATATGGTTATGTCGGGGAATATCGGCTCATAATGATCTTTCATTTTAGATAATAATGTAATTAAGCCTGATTGTTCTAATAACACCAAAGTATAATACCATTCTATTTTCTGATAATCATTTCAGTACTGAAGCAATGACCCTGTTCTTTAGCACTAAGATCTTACATCTTTCTGCATAGATTACCGTTCTTTAGTTCATCACTGTTCTAAGATTTTACAGGTCATTGATGGTAGCAAAATGTACAAAAAACACCATTTTCTGTCACATGGAATAATGATGAGAGAACTTTGGTGATGTACTTACCTTTGCTCTTAGACCTCTGGTCAGAGCAGAATGACGAAGGACGTTTGCAAAAGAATGGTATACGAAGTGCGATCTTAGTCCTAAGATTTCCCTTAAAAGTGTCGAAAGATGTAAGATCTTAGCACAATCACGAGAAAAAGAAGGGCCTTAGTGTCTAGTACCAGGTACAGAACTGTTTTTGGTTCAAAATGAGAGGAGAATACGATTTATTCTAAGGGCCTTATACCTACCAGCAAGAAAACTAATAGGGAAGAGGAGGCCCTGGGGTTTCTTAATTGTCTTAACACATGGTTTGAGACAAAGGAACTTCTAATCCTTGCAACTTTTAAATAAGGTTTCTGATATTTAGATTCCTGGAAGCAACTGTTTCACTAATTAAAACATACTTAAGGAACACAATATACTTATTTAAAGAGAAACATTGCATGAAACTGGAAAAGCCTCCATAAGAAGGAAGAATGTGTTTCTAATTCAAAATATAAATCCGTTTTCAGCGCAAACAAAAAAATTTTTGGGAACACAAGATATGGGTAAAAGTCATTCAGACTAATTACCTAACTTTCTAATTAGTTTTCTCAATTAATTAATCAATGTGAGTCGCTGGACTAAAGTCAGTCAAATGGCGTCACGTTACTCGGAGATATCGTTCTTTTACAGGTATTTTATCAATCTGCTGTCGTATCTAAGAGAAACGAGATGTTTTCCTAATAGAAGAAAATTGCTCCACTGTCGGAAACAAGGTGACTTTTATAAAATATCAACAAAGTGTGAAGGACAAAGACACAAGCACAACAGATAGACTGTGAGATGGCTAATTAGATCAAAGAACGAATGAAGCTATAGCAATTGTGCAGCTAAGTTTGAAGGATCTCGTTATGTATTTGAACGGTGGGGAAAGGGAACATTAGCTTTAGTAAGAATGGAATAGATTATAATATAGCAAGGCTCCTTGGGAAGAGGCATAGGAAGAAGTTAGAGCTGGAATTTGCTCGTTTCCTCGTAGAAAAACTAAAGCATACGAATAGTGCAAAAGTTTGCAATATTTTGGGAAAAAATTTACACTTAGAAACATTAACTTCTTAGCCCTTTATAATGAATTTCTACGGGTGCCGATGGGATGCTCTGTGTTACAAAAGAGTTAGAGCCAATTAAGTTTTCCTTGTGTAGGATGGGAAAACTAAAAATTTGACGAGAAGACAGTGACTCAAACTTTAGTTCTTGAAGGTACGACAGACAAAGTAGATGTAGCATTGTGCATTCTCACACCAGTCTAAAAAGACTAAGTATGACATCAATCTAAGACTAAAGCTATTCAGTGAATCAATCAAGCAACTTATTAATACCCCACCATGACAACATCATGGCAACGGGCTTGTGCCCATTGTTGTCAAGCAGAAACATGTAGAAAAATAAATATGAAGAAATTCATTGAAACACCTAAGGCCATGGATGAGTCGAATCTGCAATTAAAAAAGAAATAGCTTTTTTGTCAGTTGTTGAATTGGTCAGGTCGTACTTTCAACATATTAATTAAAAAACAAACTTTTCCCAAAAAAGAAGTTTTTTCAAAGAAAAGTGAAAAGTTACTTTAATACGAGCAGGATCGAAGCAGAATTGAATAATTTAAACTTAAAGGAAACAGATATCACTATTGATGAATAAGTGTGAAACAAAAAGAACAGAAATTACAATGAATACTCAAGTCTAACTTAAATCTAACAGATTACTGACAGACTGTCAGTGTTTACAGTCATTACAGTCATACAGTCATTATGTACTGTTATTAAATAAAAAACACGTTTTTTTTAACTGAAAGTGAGGAGCGACATTAAAACTTAAAACAAACAGAAATTATTCCGTATATGAAAGGGGCTGTCCCCTCCTCAACGCCTTGCTCTTTACGCTAAAATTGTGGGAAAGAGTCAAACTTTAGCGTAAAGAGCAAGGCATTGAGGAGGGGACAGCCATTTGTAGATACGGAAAATTTATTTTCGTTTTAAGTTTTAATGTCGCTCCTTACTTTCAGTTAAAAAACTTGTTCTTTTATTTAATTTCTGAAATTTTTTGAGTTAATGTAGGTTTTGATTTTGGCTCGCCGTACATGAATAATTAAAACGAAATTTGCATATTAATTGTACTTTTATTTGGTTAAATGGCTTTCTCGAAAGTTGTTTAGTTTTATTTACGAACGTTTTTATTAGTAATAAATATACGTAACTTGCGAATTAACTTACTTAGCGAACTTATTTATTCTTATATTTTTATTACGTATATTAGGGGGTTCACCCCCTAGTCACTCTTTCTGCTAAATTTTGAATTTTATTCCAATTCTTTAAGAATGACCCCTTTATCACAATGGCCGTTAATTAGAACAAATAGCTCTTATGAATTGAATAAAAAAAACTTTAGCGTAAAGAGCGAGGTATGTAATAGGGGGCGAACCCATTCATATACGAAATAATTTCTGTTCATTATAAGTTTTGATGTTGCTCCTTACTTTCAGTTGAAAAACCTGTTTTTTTTATTTAATTTCTTATTGTTTCTTTTAAATAATGCTGGGAAATCCGGTGACCCTTCATAGAAATGTCCCTTCCCTCATGAAAACTTCCTCCACGGAAAGATCCTCCCACGTGAACCCCGTCCCACCCACTCCCCTCTCCCCACTACCACAAAAAATCCCCCCTGAGAACGTCTGTATACTTCCCAATAACCAATACTATATGTAAACATTGGGCAAAGTTCTTGACTTGCAGCCCTTCTCCCGGGGACTGTGGGAAATTAAATTGTCCTTAAATGCATAGTTATTATATTTTCGACCATGCTGAAGAAAATGGCCATCTCAAAATTTTGATCGGGTGACTTTTGGAAAAAATGAGCGTGCGAGGGGGCCTAGTTGCCCTCCATTTTCTGATCTCTTATAAAGGGCACTAGAAAATTTAATTTTCATTCAAATGAGCCCTCTTGCAATATTCTATGACCACTGGGTTGATACGATCACCCCTGGGAAAAAGAAACAAACAAAAAAACAGATACACACGCATCCGTGATCTTTCTTCTGGGAAAAAATACAAAATTCCACATGTTTGCAGATAGGAGCTTGAAAACACTTCAGTAGGGTTACCTGATACGCTGAATCTGATGGTGATTTTTAGAGAGTGTTTGTCCCTTTTTTCGAAAATAAGGAAAATTTTCTCAGGCGCGATACTTTTGATGGGTAAAACTAAACTTGATGAAATCTATACATTTGAAATCAGCATAAAAATTTGATTCTTTTGATGTATCTATTGGTATCAAAATTCCATTTTTTGGGATTTCGGTTACTATTGAGCCGAGTCGCTCCTTACTTACTTACAGTTCGTTACCACGAACTGTTTGAAACAGTCATTACTTTCAGTGACATTAATGACTGAAACAAACGAAAGAAAAATCTTTAAAAATTGTGGTTATCAGGTATGAATAAAGCTATAAGTTAATAATAGAAAAACTTACATCGTAAGGTATCCGAAATTTATTAATTAAATCAAAATCCATAAACATCCGTATAGTTGCATAGCAAGTTTCTTCATCTGAGTATTGGAAGTCATTGAAGGCGTAACTGCAATAAATATTATAAATGTTTAATTGAAAATATATCTAAGAAACATAATTTTATCCTACAGATCTCAAGAAAAACTCACAAAGGTGCTTCAAATATTCTCAATTTATGCTTTTGGAAATTTTTTCTTCACCTTTGATGGCCTATATGTTTGAGGAATATAGAAGATATATGTATGTGTTGTAATATTGGGGCAATTTCCTCCCCTTGGACTTTTTACAATTCTCCTTCCCCCTAGGTCTTGAAAAAAATACTTTTTTCCGTTGAAAAATGCCTTGTTTAGAATTGTTATTAAAAACAAAAAACATGATTGCCTCAACTCTAAATTTTGAAAAATAAATTTATTCCTCCCCCCCATTAATTTTCAAAAGTTGACGCCATTTCTTCATTGGAGTATTCCCTTCTGTCTTAATTGCTCTGGCCCAAAATAAAAAAAAACCTGCTATTCAACATGTATCTTGTTCTTAATTAAGCATAAAATAAAAAAAAAGTTTTTTTTCAACTGAAAGTAAGGAGCAGCATTAAAACTTAAAACGAACATAAATTATTACGTATATGAGGGAGATTAATCTCTCTCAACACCTCACTCTTTACGCTAAAGTTCTACTTTTAAAACAAAACTTCTTATTGTTCTAATTGAACGATCATAGTGTTTCAGGAGTCGTTCTTAAGGAATTGGGATAGAATTCAAACTTTACCATAATGGGCGAGGTCTTGAGGAACACTAAACCGCTTATATGCATAATAATTTCTGTTCGTTTTAAGTTTTAATGTTACTTCTTATTTTCAGTTGAAAAAACTTGCTTTTTTTTATTTAAATTCTGATCGTTTTTTAAATACTGCCAGGAAACCTGGTTACACCTCCACGTAAAAATCCCTCCTTCCCAAGAATTTATTCTCTACGCAGTTCAATGGTGGTGAAAATTTACCTCGGACACTTACCTTTAAGATTTCCGCGCGTAAAATTGAGTCAGCAAAGAGAAAGCAAGGCATAAGAGGAATTTTGCATAGGAATTCTGGCAAATTCCCCTCAGTGTAAAATTTTCCCTGAAAAATTCACTCCCTGGAAACTTTCCTCCCCATGGAAAATTATCCCCACGGAAAACCCACCAGCAGAAAATCTGCCCCCCCCCCATACGACAAATATAGGAATACCTCCCAATAACAAATACTATACGTAAACAGTGGGGAAATTTTATAAATTAAAGGCTGAGGGGGGTCATGATATATATAAAGACAGAGTTATTCGGCCTTTTAACTATGCTGAACAAAATGGCTATCTCAAAATTTTGATCGGATGAATTTGAAAAAGGGGCGTGGGAGGGGGCCTGGCTGTCCTCCTCATTTTTGGTCGCTTAAAAGGGCACTATAACTTTTAATTTCCGTTTGAATGAGCTCACTTTCAATATTTTAGGACCACTGGGTCAATACGATCACCCCTGGAAAAAAAAACAACAAATAAACACGTATCCGTTTGCTTCTTGCTTCTGATAAAAAAAAACTTGCTTCTGATAAAAAAAAATACAAAATCCCAAATTTTTGTAGAAAGGAGTTTAAAACCACTACAATAGGGTTATTTTATACGCTGAACCTGATGGTATAATTTTCATAACGAATCTGTGACTTATAGGGGGTGTTTTCTGCCTTTTATCGAATACAAGGCAAATTTTCTCAGGCTCGTAGCCTTTAATGATTAAGAATAAACTTAATGAAGCTTATTTATTTGAAATCAGCATAAACATCCAATTATTTTGATATATCTATTGGTATCAAAAACTTGTGTTTTAGAGTTTCGGTTACTATTGAGCCATGTCGCTCCTTACATTCAAGGACTGGTTTCAATATTTTATGTATTTTGATTTTTAATTCTTTCTTTGAAATTTAGTATTCCATTAGCTGCAAAATTAATTCTTTATATTTTTTTAAAATCAAATTACAAAAAGTTGACATCAATTTTAACATACAATAAAGATTTTTTTTTGCTGCGGACATTCATAAAAATAATTAGAAATAAAGACAAACAGCTTTTCTGCTTTTCAGAAAAAGCAATTGGTTTCGTTGCATATAGTAAACATCATATGTAAGAAATGATTTCGGTACAGATAAGTATAATTATAGAAAACCTTTTATTATTGGAATAGCTGGTTGCTAGCGGAAGACATCAAAATAAAAAGTAAAGAGCAGCTGCTAAATTCTTGCCCACCAGCTTAGGTAAAAGCAAACAAAAGAGATAAAAAAAATAAGCCAAATGATTAATTAACAAATAAACTTCGATGGAATTGGATGTTTCTATGCATGTTTGATAAGATCAAAGAAGTATCAAAACAATATCAACATTAACCGGCAATCCAAAAAAAGGAATTTTGATAACAATTAATATACCAAAGTAATTTGCTTTTTATGCTGATTCCAAAAATACAAAAATCCTTAAGTTCATTGTTACCCATCAAAAACTACGATCCTGAGAAAATGTGCCTGTTTTTCGAAAAAAGGGAGGGGGTAATAGCCCCATAAATTCAAGGGATGTTGTTTGAATAATGTGAATGAAATTCATACTATCAGATTGTAAAGGACACAAGCTCCCATCTACCAAAAATGTGGAATCTTGTTTATTGTTTTTTTTTGCCAGAAGAAAGATCACGGATGTATGTTACTATTATTTTTCCCCAGGGGTGATCGTATCGAACCAGAGGTCCTCGAAGACTGGGAGAGGGCTTATTAAAAGAAAAATTAAAAGAATTATTGCCTTTTTATTCTTAAGAATTTATTTTATCCTTAAGTAATTGCTATTTACTTCACTCGAATTTTTGATACTCGGACCAACCATATTTTGAATTATGATTCACTTGAAATAAAAATTATATGCCGATTACAATATTTAGTGCGAAAACATTGAGCTTGTTTGTTCTAATTTTGAGTTCCTCACTTTACCTTACCCCATTGATAATTATTTCGTTTCATCTAATAATCAAATTAAAAAACATCTATGATGGGTGTTGCCGTCCTTAAATCTTCATTCGTTAGGCTAAGGTTTTGTGGTTTCCTAAAAAAAACTTCTTATTCTAATTGAACTGCTCTACACTTTCAGGAGTTGTTCTTAAAGAATTGGAACAAAAAGTCAAACTTTAGCATAAAGAGTGAGGGATTAAGGAGTGGGCAGACCCCCTCATAACAGGAACAGTTTCTGTTCTTTTTAAGTTTGAATGTTGCTTCTCACTTTCAGTTGAAAAAAAATGTTTTTTTATTTAATTTTTGATAGTTTTGCAAATAATACCCAGAAATCTGCCGCCCCCTAACGGAAATTTCCCTCAAAAATTTCCACCAACAATGGAAGCTTCCTTCCACGGAAAATTATCCCATGGAAAATTCTTCCAAACGAAGATCTCCCCTTCCCTGAAGAACTCGAAAAATATCCGTATATTTTCCAATAGCAAATGCTATATGTAAACAATGGGCAAATTTCCTAACTTAAAACCCTTTTCTCAGGGGTTGTTGCGGGGGTCATTTTATTTCCAGAGACAGACCTATTGGACCTTTCGACTATATTAAACAAAATGGCTATCTCAGAATTTTGATGGGAGCTAGATGGGAGCTTGTGTCCTCTACAGTCTGATAGTAAGAATTCCATTCACATTATTCAAACAACATCCCTTGACTTTATGGGGCTATTACCCCTTCCGTTTTTTCGAAAACAGGCACA
>CM051258.1:11558715-11566215 GCA_027921565.1 Artemia sinica
TTTAACCACTACCTAGAAATTCATTCTTTAAAACAGTAGGAAATAAGTTTTTGTGACGATATTCGATTACTCCTCCTCCTCCTAGAAGACAATGTTATTTTTTTATTGATTTTGAGTCAGTTTCTTTCTGGCAGTGAGACGGACAACATCGAAAAAATGTATCATACATGTTAACTATGTTTATATACATTGGGCAGCTGGTCTTCATGTGAGAACTGTACTACAGTTGATGACTATAATGAAAAGTGTAGACTATGCAATCCGTGTAAATTGCATAAAGGATATGCTGTACAAATTAAGCACTGTAATACCTGTCTTGAAGAGACTTGTGACTCTCATCCTAATGGATATATATGCTCTAATCGTCATTTTTATAAGTGTGACCAGTGGGAAAATACTTACCCTGGTATGATTGGAAAAAACCCTAAACGTGACTTCAGTTTTTTTCAAAGGGAATGGTATCGTCGCGGCTTTAAATTGTATTGGGAAGAAGAATTTGGAGCACGTTTCAATTGTAAAAACATGAAGAGAGTATGGTTCCTGCGTCATCGTTGTGAGGACAATGCAAGTAATGATTATAAACCTAGCGATTTTTATTTGGCTGTGACAGAAAGTGATTCTTCATATGAGAATATTGTGTGCGACATTACTTCAAATAATCAGATAGAAACAGGTGACTTTTTCAATATGAATTGTAATAGTATCATTGACTTCACAAGAAGATTTAATAAAAATGAAGTTACAATATATTGTGGAAAATGTGACCTTGACTTTGCACACCAGGATCAGTACAAGTTGAATCCGAATGATCTGCCACCACTAATCGTTGTCGATGTCGATGACTATGATGATGACAATCTAAATGACTACGAAGAAGAAGAAATCTAAACAAATGAAGACAATAGACTTTTTATAGTGCATATATATTTTTTAATAAACAAATTCACATATATTTTTAAAATACTTTACTCTTAGGGCACTGAAATCAGTACTGTACAGGTCTGAGAGGGTATTTTCTACTAGAAATCATTCAAACGTGGACTGTGTACATAAATTTTGAGAAATTCACTGAAAGTATAGTCACGACATCGAAAAATGAAATAAAGTAATGCATGAAAACCACAGCTTTTGGTCGATAAATCTTGTACTCGCAACCGATTTTGAATAATTGTCTTCCCACTTCCTTCAAGGTAGTTTTTGATGTGTGGTGTGTAGAATGCATATGGTAGACCAAGAGGATCAAAAAATTCTATATTCTTTGCTGTTTGATAGATGCATAGCCAATGACCCGTCTGCACAGTCGAAGGACTACTATTAACAATGATAATGGTTTTGTTAACAGTATCAATATAATCAAGGAAATCTGAGGGTATACAATAGGATTTGTATTTGGACATAAAAGGATCCATGTTAAATACATCGATTATTTGATTGGTGTTCATGGTGCCAAGTCTAAAAGAACACTACCATCGGGGGTAATTTCTCAATAGGTTTCAAAATGATTGAGTGAGATTAATGTTACACTCTCTGTCAATGGTTTGTCAAAGGTACACTCCAAACGTACAGTACCCATTCGGACAATACTCATATCTTGAGTACCAGACAAGTCCAAAACAATGATACCATGACTTTTTGCGAACATTGAATCGGTAATACCATTTTCATATAGTTGAGAATCTCTATCTAGGGATTGCATTGTCAACTCATATAGGGTCCTATAGGATTTATCAAAGGACAAATTGTAGAGAGGAATTCCATTTACTTTACATACAAGAGAGGAAAGTCCAAATAATTCAAATTCATGTGGCGAGCTTGTCCACGATCTTATGGCACTGGCACTTTTTACAAAAGCCAAGGCAAGTTTCGATGGAATTTCACCATTGATAAATGAAGAATCGGTGTAGGTACTTGATCCAGTGGAAATATGACGTTGATTTGCGATTGTGTGAGGAACAAGCAGTTTGATATTATTTCCAGAGGCTCTTAGTTTTTCAATTGCCAAAGCAACAGAACTCATAACCTGTTGCTTTCGCACATGAAGTATTGCCGAAGTGAGATTGACATTAGCATCGGGTGCTGCATCAAGTGTTTTTCCCAATATGAAATTGGACGGTGCAAGTTGTTACTTTATATCAATTTTAACATTGGGGGGCATCCATTGGGATATATTGAATATTCCATGATTGAGTCTACCAGCTAAATGATACTCCTTGCTCACTGCCAAGTGAGTTTACCGTCAGTATCAACATTTGATCTATAGTCATAGCCCATTGGCAGACCTCTCAATTTCTTATAGGCCATTGGAGTCATCAACATAAATTGCATGTAACTAGCATAGTTTGATAGATTGTTGCTAGTGCTCACCAGTGTTCCATTTATGTAGACACATATTTGTTTAAATAAATTGTGTAGTATACCATTTTCATAGGATAGTCCATCGACGTTGGAGGGAGGTGAATTGTCAGACTTTTTCCTCACCACAACTTTTAAATCAATAAATGTGAATGATAAATCTATGAAGTAGTCTTCATTGGAATAAGTTTGAAAATGTATGTTTTCCGAGAGGGGTTGCTGTGGATAGAATTGTTCATAGTACCCATGTTTTACACTGACATCCATACTTTCTGCATTGAAAAGATTTAGAGATGTGGTGACAGTGCATAGCGACTAAAAACACTGATTGCAAGTAGAATGTACTTGTATGGGTGATTGTGACGTCGTTGAATCTCATCCAGAGTCAAAAGATCTGCTTGTAGTATTTGTAATGGGAAAAAGGCTTAAGTTTTTCGATAGTGATTACCACGAACTCTACGATTACGATGTAGAGTGTAACTTGATTCATTCTGTAGATACTCTGCCGCCCGATTCTTTTCAAGTCCAGTGACTTGAGCAAGTGTGGTGGGTGAACTTAAACTTCCCACTGCACCAATATTCTCATAAACATGTTTGAATACTTCAACCATTTTGAACGTAAACACGTAGTGAAGTGTCCACTGCCCATTTGCATACTAACAGGTGATGGTGAGGGGGATGCAGTGATATTAAGACGTCTTCGCTTGACTCCCCCACTCATAACCCTTGTCAAATCATTTCCACTTGGCGTGCTAGTATTTTCCGAAAATGATTTAAAAACATCTTTTATATTTGACCAAATTCCTTTAATCGTTTTAAAATATGTTTATTGGCAATAAGGCTTTTGAGAAAGTTTGATGAGTTTAAAAATGTATGCAGGTGACTGTCAAATGATACAAGTCTTTTACGATTCGTGACCAAATCTGATAATAAATCAAGTAGAATATAGGTCTTGCCATGGATTACAACTTGATTCCCATTAGCATCAATTTTAACATGTTCACTGTCATTGAGATATGTCAAGAGTCTTTTACACTGTTCACGAGAGGAATGTGGCATTAGATCTGCAACACTTGTCATAACTTTAGACAAATCTTCTTCTTTTTGGTATTATTGTTGTTGATGATGATGATGATGAGGATGATGATGGAGTCATTTCCTTATTATGATCAATAACATTTACTTTGAGGGGTCTCTCACGATAGGGCTTGTGTTTGTCCACTCGGCGAAGTGCATTTTGAAGCAGAATTAATTTTTCATCGTCGGCAATTGTCTCATCGTTAATGAATTTATTGAGATTGTCCTCGAAATGTTCCTTTGGCAATAGGGCGAGTTCAATTGGAGTCAATTTATAGGGTTTGGTCATTCTCTCTTTCTAGAGAAAACTGTTTACAAGTCCTGCAATGATTGGCAGTAAAAGTGTAAAGAAGTTACCACCCGCTTGAAGAAGTCGTTTTCTTTTAAAATCGTTTCCTTTATTTTTGCTTGCCGCTGATGCTAGGGAGCGTACAAGGGAACGATGTTGCTTTGTTTGTTGCTTAACACCTTCTGGCAGTTGAACATTGCCTTCAGTTAGATTTAAAAAAAGTTCAGATACGAGATTAATGAATTCTCTGTCGACACCATGTTTGAGTATGGCCTTCCTAAGTCGTGGTTTTGAATTACCTAGGACGGTGAATAAATGTCGGTTGTTCATGTAGTTTCTTCAGTGTCATGATTGCAACTAACGAGCTTTTTTACTGTACACCGGCAGATATACAGTAATTCCATTGTCAAAAATATCGGTGACTGCACGCAGATCCTCGGGTGTGTTCTGATTCAGGTCCAATAGAATATATCTGTAGGGTTTGTTGGTAGCCTGATTATAGGCCGAGAGTAGGAATCTCGGTTTACCCGGATACACCTGTCTGTTTAACGTTATGAGGGAACTGGAATCACGAACAACCCTGTAGATGATATAGTAGGTGCAATTCAAAGCAAGTGTTCTCATACAATTGCTCTGCTGAAACAGATTGTGTAGAACTAGGGCTACGGAGATCCGTTGATGATGAGATCGGACAGTGAACAATTGTATCATCTCCTGAGACCATTCTTCAATGGACTCAGCCAGAGCGTCAATAATCAACTAAGAGTTTGATTCAATACTGTTGAAAATGTCAAGTCCATGTATGAATTTCGTGTCTGGGGCAATAGTTTTTATTCTATCATAGGATTCTTGCCAAACACTGTAGTAATAGTAAATTTTAGTTGGATTTTCTAAAAACATTTTATCACGATTTTGAATTATTTTTGTTACAAGTGTCGTTTTGCCGGACATTGATGGTCCGCAAAGAAACGATCTAAATGGAGTTTTAAATTGATACATAGCTTGCATCGATGTCAAAACACAACTGACTGTGGATTGCATCATTCCCTTCAATAAATAATGATAGTAATTTCCCTAATCAGATTCGAGAAGAAGAACAAGAAAACATTTTTTAAGAATGATACATGTTTTTTATTTACAGAATAAAAACATCACTACAAAAAAATACTACATGTTTGAATAATATACACATACATAAAAAAAACATGAAAAAGGCACTATCATGTAATAAATTAAAAGAAACACTAAAAAAAAGCACTTATCACAATTAAAAGGGGTCCCCCCCCACCAACCTCCCCTGAAGAGCGCGGCGGCAACTGGCGGCGGCCGGCCGAAGGCCAGTACCCCCCCCCCCCTCCCCCCCCCCGGGCCGGCCGCGGACGCGGGGCAAAAAAACAATTTGAACACATTTTTATTTACAAAAAAACATACGACTCTGCCTTGCTATAAAAAAAAACTGCTGAGTTGGGGAAAAAAATTACTGCTGAGTTGTAAAAAAAAACTAATGCTGAATTGGGAAAAAATATCTATTAAAAACGGATCCCACCACCACCAAACCATTTACTATTGAATTTTTTCCCGACCGAGGCGATGTCTATAATCTCGACACACACTTCGGTCAGAAGTTAGATAATGTCCATGGGGTAGCACCTTCACACCATCCGCGCACACATAGACTTTATCCGACACGGGACACATAGCTATTTTATCAACTGAAACTGTGTGGTTTTTAAATTTTAAAGAGCGAATCACCATGACTTTCGCCCTTGGAACTATACTATTTTCCACACAGTTTCTGTATACATTCATGTCGAAATTCTTATTCAAGTAGTGTCTAGGCACCCCTTTGCACACTTTTTTGATTACCTCGTTGTGTGTTTGCACACAGTACACCTTCGGACCTGCAAGCACACCACTGGAAATCAAGTCACTTCCCGTCTCTGATTTTAACATCAATAACTGATTTGGGGCCTAACGCTTCACTAACTCCGGGTAATTGGACTCGTCCCAATTGGTAAAGTCCATTCGAGAGCTAATGTGCGCGCCTTTTTTCAAATCTTCCAATAAATTCGCTGTTCTAACTTTTAGCAAAAGTGAATCGGTATCCCCATAATATACTTGAACTTCTCCCTCCCCCGGCCATTGGCGCCTACACACATCGTAATAGAATGACAACATGAGTTTTTTTGATATTTCGGTTATTGCGCTGCCAGCTGCAATATTTTATTTAGAATTACATTTCTTTTTATTCTATTTAAGAGGACCATATTCGAGTCTATGATGGTGAATGATGTGAAGTTTGGATCGGCAACGATTCGAGCATATTCTTTTGGGTCAGTCACAACGTCACAACGACTTCGATTACGTACACTCTCGCACATTTTACCGAAGGCTGAGTTCAAAATGAGTTTAAAGATTTCCTTTTCAACCTTCGTTTTCGCTTCGGAACGTTTATCGACAAAAGTGTCAATAAACGTTTTCAAATTGGGTTTCTTGTCAAATTGGAGGGCTCTATGTATCCTTGTGACGTTGAAACCGTTGGCTACCATCCACCACAAAAGAACGTAATGTACAACGATATTCTCTTTCGGATGAAGGTCGGCGATAAGTTTTTGTTTTGAAGGTGTCCAGTGCACACCACCATCCTCTACCTTAGAAATATTGTATGCACTCAAAGAGTCCCTAGTCACCGCTCTGTTTATGCACGGGAAAACAAAATCCTTCACCGAGTCATGATGCTCCATGGTTATTTCACCATCGATTTCAAAACACCATCCCCGCGGTCCATTCTCCTCAACATTGGCAATGTTGGGGAAATCTGAAGCACGAAGATTGTTAAGCCATTTATAATTTCCACACGGCAAAGAGTAGTGAGACATTGCCGACGGATAGAGGGAGTTCATATCTAAGAAAACTGCATCCGACTTTACACCGGAGTGTTGTCCAGTCGGATCAGTTTCAAGGATACGATCTCCATGAAAAACATATCCTTCCCTCATTGATCTCTCTACTAATAGATGCTGATCCACGTCGGTAATCAAGTCTATTTCCTCTTTACTGATTTTAAGAATTAAATTCATCACCAAATGAGGAGTGGAAAAATAATAACCTAAATCCAACCCAAATTCCCCATAGATTTTATCCGTGTTCTTACACACAATATCCAGCAACGTCAATACATCACTTGCCAGGTATAATCTACAATAATCCCACCCATTTTTACACCCTCCCTTAGCCCAAACCCTCTTGGCAAATTCATAGTCGACAGTGGTGCATTGACGCTCGTAAAGTGAATCGTAGAACGAGGTGATGGACGGCAATTGTTCCTCAGAGAGCCTCGCGGTGGAGTTGTAGTCTTCATACGGATATATGCCCTTACACGTTAATAAATCCTAAATTTCACCGTCTGAAAAGTGCTGTTTAAGGAGTTGTTTCTTAAGGAGGGGGAAACTATTAAAATCGTCACTTTTCTGTAATTCAATGAGTTGTTTAGGGATTTGGGGAAGAAGCTAAAGAAGTCTAAAAAACGGTTCTTATTCATGCACAATTTATTGTTATCTATTATTTGCCATTTGAATTCTAAGAGCAGCAGCTTTTCAGACGACTTGGGTATGATATTATAAGAAAAAGAACCATCTACACATGCACCATCTACAACTCTACCTCGTTGCAATCGTGCCAACGCCGGTAAAATAAATTTCATGTCATAGCTGGAATTGTGTATATAAACAGGTAGAAACAATTGTTGACTAACGTTTAAATTACATGATTGATGGGCCACT
>CM051258.1:11571840-11626840 GCA_027921565.1 Artemia sinica
TGCAGGCATTGTAATATGAATAATGAAACAATTGACCATTGCCTATTTGAATGTAATATGCTGACGTCTGCACAACATACCTTGCTTTGTAAACTGTTAAAATACTTCAAACACCACAAAATCCCACTATCAGCCAAGAGCCTAGCCAACTATACCTGCACACAGAGCATAGAAATCGAAATCTATCATCTTATATTTGAACTCCTAGAGTCGAAAGATCTGCTGAAAGATATCTGAATATATCTAATAAATATGAGGCAATCAAGCCAGTAGCTCTGTAGCCCACAGAGTGAAGCAAAAGGAAAAGGGCTAAATAGTTTTACTGAAAAGCCCGCCTGCTGTTAAATAGAAGAAGAAGAAAGCTATAATTATGAGGCCCAAGAGATTGAAAATGTCGATTTCCCCAGATATTTTTGAAACAGACAGGTAAGAATTAGATATTTTGAGACAGAAGTATGTATAGGAGCATTAATTGGAGTTTGCTTCCACAGTTCTAAAGGAGGTGCTAATGAAGGTTCATGGGCAGAAAACAGTCTAGAACACTAATCTGTTTCCTACTTTGGGAGCTAGTCCTGATTCAGCTGGCAGACATCTTCCTGAATGGGATGTTCATTTCAATATTGCATTCATGTGTCTTCCTAACTCTGATGAACACCCCAGATAGGCACTGTGATCCTAAATGTATTAAACCTTGTCAGGGTTAATTACTTCTTTTTTACACTGGTTTACCACAGGAAACTGTTATTGCAAGTGGCTCCCTAAAAATAAGAATGAATAGAAAATAGAACTTATTGTTTTTTCATGCTTTCAGTTCAAGAAAACTTTGGGGAACCACTTGCAATAACAATTTCCTGTGGTAAACCAGTATAAACAAGAAGTCACAACCCCTATCATGGTTTAATGCATTTTGGATCACAGTGCCTATCTGGGGTGTTCATCAGAGTTAGGAAGACACATGAATGCAATATTGACATGAACATCCCATTTAGGAAGATGTTTGCCAGCTGAATCAGGACTAGCTCCCCAAGTAGGAGACACATTAGTGTTCTAGACTGGCAGAAAAAGCTTGGTCAAAGATTTCAGTCAAGGAAACAGATGAGGTGGTTGCTCTTTGACCTGTCTGTGTGTAGGCTAATGAAAGGGTGCGGAACTAGTTTGTGTCACTAAAATCATTCTTAGAAAATGTTCCAGTAACATGGGTGAGCATAAAGCTTTCTTTTTTAGCCCGAAGATTTGTCTTCAGATGAAGATTCTGACCTGACGTATTTCCCGCAAGTGGAAAGTGATCAAGAATCTCACCCCAGTAAGGGAAATTCATCAGAAGTCGAAAGTACTGCACTCTGCGAAGATGCTGGCAAGTCCAGCTCTCCTACTACTCGGACAAGTAATAGAACAGAAAGTGAACCAGAGGCTACCAGAGAAATCAGTGAAACAGCTTCTGCTAGCATGTCTCCAACCACAGAAGGAAATGATGGTACAGAAACGAGAAATAATGCATCCAAAAAAGTCAGAAAGAGGTTAAATAACAAGGAAAAGTGGGTGAAAAATCAGATAAAGAATGCAGTAAACTCTGGAAATGTTTATCTGAACCCTGTTACCAAAACGTACATGGAAAGGAGAAGGAAGTGAAACCGTTTAATTGCCCTCATTCGTGTCCTTTCAGATGTTTTGAACATTTCTCGGAGACTGATCGTCAAATTGTGTTTAAAAACTTTTGGGCATTGTCAAAAGATTCCAAAAGGATGTACTATTTGAAAACAACAAAACGTTTACCTAAAAAAAGGAACAAAAAGAGAGAGACTCGGCGGAAGCATACATTCCACTATTACCTGTCAGTTCATAAGAAAACTGTGGAGGTCTGCAAAGGATTTTATTTTGCTACCCTAGACATCGATGATAAGCGGATACATTATGCCCATAAGTTATCAAGTGGTGGAGTACCTCCTGTTAGTGTACCACAGAATCCTGTGAATAAAAGTAAAAAAGAGGATCTCGCATACATAAGAAAGCACATTGAAAGCTTCCCAACCATTGAATCTCATTACTGTCGTGCCAAAACCAACAGAAAGTTCCTCGACCCCTCACTCAATATAAGCAAAATGCATTCATTGCATGAAAGTAAGTGTGCGGAAGATGGTAAGTTGCCTCTCAAGGAACACATGTACAGAAAAGTTTTCAATTGTGAATTTAATCTTGCATTTCATGTTCCTAAAACTGACAGATGCGATGTTTGTGAAGAAAAAAAGGTGGCTGAACAAAATGGTACTGAATTATCTGAGGAGGTCAAAACCTCTCAAGCAAAACATGTGAAAGGAAAACTAGAAAGCAAAGAAGAAAGAGATAAGGACAGGGCTTTGGATGACCCCGTATTGTGTTTTGATATGGAAAAGTTTTTTCTTTGCCAAAGGGGGATGTTTCATCCTTTTTTTACAAAAGGAAGATCACTTGCTTTAACTTAACTGCTATTCTTACCTTTCGCAGACAGACAGGAGAGCTAATCAAGAAAGTTTATTGTTGTTTGTGGTCAGAATGTCTTGCTGGTAGAAGTGGAAATGATATTGCCAGTGGTCTTCGTGCTATCCTTGATAAGGTTTTTACTACCTATCCTGACATCAGAAAGTTGGTTACATGGTCAGATTCATGTGTGCCTCAAAATCGTAATCAAATAATGAGCTACTTGATGCAAGACATCCTGAAGAAGCATTCACACGTCCAGAGTATAACGATGAAGTATTCTGAGCCTGGCCACTCCACGACTCAGGAGGTCGATGCTGTTCACAGTGTCATTGAGAGGTCTTTGAAGCACAAGGAAGTCTTTTCGCTACTAGAATTGACAAAAAAGCTTTTGATTGTTCGGCCCCGTGACCCGTTTGTCATTATTCAAATGACCAAACAGAAGTTTTTTGATTACGCCAAAACGTCCAAATGCTATAAGTATAGCTTAGTGCCATTTTCAAAGGTGAAGTTACTACAGTTTAAGCAAGGACTATGCAAAAGGGTGTTCTACAAAACTTCGTTTGCGGATACTACTCCTTCTGTAGCGCTGATTGCACCAGAGGCTAGCCCAAGGAGGCCATTGCCCAATGTGTCAGCAGTGAATGTTGTGGAAAGGTTGCTGCCTCCTGTACCTTCTAGTACAGTAGTTGAGTTGCCAACAGCAAAAATAAAAGACGTAGAATCGCTTTACCGTTTCATGCCAGCAGTAGTTGTGGCATATGTGAAAAGTCTTATTAGAAGTTGTAACAGAGCTGATGTACCTAGTACTTCAGCTGAAATCACAGCGTGTCCCGAAGCAGCCTCTGCCGTTAATGCTCCGAAGGTTAAAACCAGAAATTGCAAGAAGCTTGTTGCTAAGTGAGACCTCCCACTGATCTTTTGTTACATTTTATTGTAAAACTCCCAGTGAATTGTCGAAATTAAAATTTGTCTATCAGATGAAATATGTTTTGCCGAAAGTCGCATTTATAATTCATGCTGAGCCAATTCCGTTTTGCCATATCTTACCTATGTTCCGAAATTTTCAGGCGGTTTTCCCGAAACTGATATTCATTCCGTTTTATCTCAGGAAGGGCTCTCCTTAGGCCAATAAAAATAAGCACAACGATATAAGCGATTTTTCTTCTTAATTTTGAAACAAAAATCAACGCTCTAGCTATTGCCGATTCTGAGATACAAATGTCAAAATTTTCAAATTCGTTTTTCTCCCGTTTTTGGAAAAACAGATATGGCAAAACCGCTTTCAGGCGACGACCTATCATCCTTAATCCACAAAATGTGATGCAACTATCTTACTTTTCTTTAATTACAGCCCTGGAAGGTTGGGTCGAACCAAAATTTTTCAGTATCTTATTGTTTCATATATGATCATTCAACCAGCAGGCTAAAACTACTCTCTGACTATTCCTCAGGAAAGCATAAGGGATCCTCAAAAAAATATTTAGTATCCTCAGCCTTTCGAGCGTACATGTTTAAAAGTCATGCTGGAGAGATGTCATTACAGCGGCTTCTAGACTCCTAATGTTAGTCTTATCGATCATCCTACCATTCTTTTACTGGGTTTTGGTCTTGCTGTTTTTCACATCTTCACACTGCATACACCGTCCTTACTAATAATTAAGAAAAGAAATAAAGTTTTTCTTAGGAATATAACAAACGAAATTCCATATTGGCAGAAATTATCGCTTCTCAGCCGGTGTAAAATTTATCGATAAAACGACCTACGATAAACTGACTGATAATGTCTCCATATATTTTGTCGAATTTAGGAAAAAAGGCACTTAGCTGGATACACAAAAAATATAGTTGTTTTCTTAAGTAGAAATTTGAATTACTTTAATATGTTTCTACAGTAGTAAAGTGAAGCATTATAAAATTTTCTACATGGTTTAAATTTTCTTTATTCAACTAGATGTATGCAAAATGAACCCAAATAAGCAGCAAATGAACAGCTTTCTATTGATTTTGTAATACATCTGTAATTGTTATTTTGTGGACAAATCCGAATTGAAGCTACCTTGGTAACATTGGAAATTCAGGCTTACTTCAAAAATTGACATTGTAACTTGAAATTGAGTAGTAAGGCCATAATGCTTTCTCACCGGCTCTTAGGAAATACATACTAACTAACAGGTATTAACTTTTCTGCCATTTTTGCTTCGTTGCATCACCCAATAATGCTTCCTGGCTGGCCCATAAGAAAATAGATTTTCCTTAGTACTATAAACAATTCAGGCTTACTTCAAAAATGAATATCGAAACTTGAAAATGCTACATACAGAAATAATTGGATTATGAGACTTATAAATTGTTTATTGAGTCGGATTTTCAGTAAGACTAAAATTTGTTTCCATATTGTAAAGTTTTCGCTACAAGCTATTGTCATAATAGACGGTGGGACTAATTTATTGCCTTTTAAAAAGTCTTTTATTTTTGTAATTTGCTTAAAATAGGGAATGACATGAAAATAAATAAAAAACAACCCTTGGACCCATCTTAGGTGTTCATAGCCAAAAAGCTGGAGTATTCTAAGATTTCGCTTTTGTTTATTTCAAAATTGTGAAAAACAAGCAAAACTAATTCGTTAAATCTAGCCACGCTTCTCGTCCGTAGAAAGTCAAATATGAATAATCTATTGATTTCTAAAGAAAACTATTTTTAATAAAGCTAGATTATTTTTTAGTTGTTTGATACCATATGTTTTTGACTTTTTTTGTATTTCGTTACCAATACTTTTTTGTTCAAATTGGGCACCCACTCCAACCAAAACTACTTAACTGAATATGAAGGTCTTCTTCATTAGAAAAAATTCCTGATTTTCCCTAATTTTAAAAAATATTTTTAGTTATGTCAGCTACCAAGAAATCAATCAAAATAATCAGATTTTAATCTCAATCTCCCTTGGTACTCTGATGATTTTTCGGTAAACACAGTAAACATTCTTGGGTTTTTGACAAAATCTAAATTTTCTTCTAAAAGTTATCGACATCATGGCTGGTGAAAGATTATTGAATTGCTTATAAACTGGGTTATTGTCTGCCAGTTTTCAGCTTTTAGAAAAGCTTTTTGTGTTTAATTGCTTGGGTTTTGTGGTTTTACGGGTTAGTTTTGGATAATCCTACACATACAATGAAAAATCGTCAGTTAGTTTATTTACACTGCTTTTATAAACACACATTGCAATATAATAATTTCTGCTTGTTTTGAGTTTCAATTTTGCTCTTTACTTTCATTAGAAAAACCTAATTGTCTGCTAATTTATCTCGTTTCCAGCTTTTTAAAATGAATACACAAAGAAACTAACAAACAGTATTTGTCGGAGTTGGGCAATCCTACGAAAAAAGCCGTTTCAAGTTTTAATCAAATTTAAATATGTGTTACTTCTGAATTTGTAAAAACTCTCTCTCATCAAAAATACGATTAATATAAAGAAACTTCTTAGTCAAGAAAAGTTGTAATTTTATAAGTGATATCAAGCACATGTGGAAAAAGGTTCATTGCCATTTGTGGAAAAAGTACCCATGTAAACACTGGCCTCAAGAAAAATGCTTTAGGAGAGCAGCAGGCCTGGAGAATCTTTTCCACGACGGAGAATGCAAAGTTGCAAAAGGTGTTTGTTTTTGCAAAAGAACTGTCATGTTTTGTGCACCTTCGGTCTTCCAGGAGGAGTAGAGATGCCCAACCTGCTCCCTTTCACTCTTGCATGCAACTATTATTATAATGGAAATCTAGTGAATAGAAAAATGAACTTGCCTTGTTTACAAGCAAAGCAACTCCAAGCACTGAATTTTTTTCCTCCTCTCGATGGAAGATTGGAAGAGCAACTAGAGATCTCAAACTAGGGTCTGTCTTTGCAAGATGAGAAACCATTTCGTATGCCGTTGAACCAAATACGTACTCACTCCATTTGGACAGGTCGTTAATTCTTAATATCTGCATGATAAATAAGTTAAAGTGTATCGAAGGATTCATATATGTCACATGAATGGCATGCATAGTTGGGCCTACATAAAGCCAACCTGAGAAATGTACACTTTTTACATTTTTGAATGTTTAGACCATAAGAAGCTGAAACTGACTCTAAAACTCCAAACTAGTAAAAAAGGTAGACAAATGAGATTCCATATGATTGGTTCACCTTTAGCCAGTAAAAGGAACAAAATGTTTTTGGGTCACGAGACTCTTACAAGTAGTTTCTCGAATTTCCTATGGTTTAAACAACAAAGTACATGAATGCCTTTTAGCTTTGTACAATCACAAGAATATCCTTCTACAAACATGGCTGAAGACAAAAAAGATGACAGGAGTTACTAATTATCAAAGAGCACGTAGAAAATAAGTTTAATAAATATGTTTATTTATTAAAGTGTGAATAAACATGTTGTACAATATAAACTAAAACATTTTCTATGCTCAAACCTGCAAAAAAAAAAACATTTTTAGGAAAATTTTTCAATCAAGATTTAGAAAATATTGCCATCTTTCCATTTGTAAGTTTTTTCTCTTATTTTTTTAAGAGTTTGGGTGTTGTGACTAAAAAACAGAGTAATCGACCCAACTAACTTTCGTTGCGTTTTTAATGCAACTTTTCACACTGAATTTGAACTGGCAGTCATAAATTTTTAATAACCAGATAAGTCACTTTTTTCCTTTTTTTAAAACAGAAATTGGTTATTTTGACGAAAGATTCTTTTTTTTCAATGCCAGGGGAAGTTTTCTATCGTAGGTTTGTAATATAAAACCAGAATGTGTTCGGAATGTTTCTAGCGCCTACACTTTTGTTATAATAACTTCTTTAAGAAATTTTTTATTAAATGTACCTGAAAAAGTACCAGAAAAACAACACGATTGTAATTTTGGACCGAATATGCAGAATATCTTAGATAAGGTACCCCAAACCAGTGTAAAACTTAGGCTTCCCGTGAAACTTTTTGTTTTATGTTTCCCACGAGTAAGGTTTTCCCATCCACTAACCAATTTCTTAAACCCAAAGCAAAAATAAAATCGCAGAAAAAGCAGAAAAGTGGGGTAGTGGTTTCCTTTGGTAGGATTACAGCCATCCATACTAACGATTTTCTAGATTCCATGAAGTGCAGTCTCCATTTAGTATAAAACAAAATTGAAATGACAACGCTTTATAACGATAATTCCAACAACAATAATCCAAATGATGTTAATAAAACATAAGAAACAATATCCTTGTAGTTAAATGTTCAAATGAATCCATATCCTGGAAAATCATGGAGAGTTTAAGCGCAGTTTCCAATTTCCTGAAAGGTAATTAGAAAGAAATACTTTCGCTTCAAGTCTGAAAATGACATTTTTCGTGTGTAAAAAATAAATGAAAACCATTTATAGTCTTTCTCGAAATAGGAATGAATCTGTATTATCATTAGTAATTTCTCTTTTCCAAAAAAAAACGAAAGCAACCTGTGAAAACATGCTGTAGAAACCGGTAATTGTAGGAATCAGTATAGGAATTTTGGTGATTGAACAGGGAGAGGGTATGCTATACCCTATCCTCAAGAATAGGGGTAGGGTGATCTAATAGAAATTCATAAGAAGAAAAAGACTAAAAACCACAATCGCCACTTACAGTTTAACATCTGGAAGTTTCATTGGAGAAGTAGAAACCAAGAAAATTTTGTCTTTTCTAACACCATATAAAAATTTGGTATTTTGGTGCTTATATACCTGGCCACAGGTTTAAAGCATTTAAAGTTGTTTGTAGGTAATAATTAACCAGTGTGATTTTTTCAAGAATTATCTTAAATCAGAATCCACTTTGCACACAGTATGCCTAGGCTAACCTAAGGAAATTTTGGAAGGTAACGTAGGCTAATTCACCTCAAGCTGCCAGGACGGCTGAGGATAGAATTCTGCTATAATCACCACCTTTTAAAGTACCCGAAAAGACAAGTGCGCTGCACTTTTGGTTCAATCATGCAATGTAGATAGGGTTGGTAATTTTTCTTTTCACCACTAGCGCCAGGTTCCACCTATATAAGTTTTTAATACTCCTTGGGATTCAGAATCTATATTCCAATCGACCAGACCACCTACAGTAATTTTGAAACCGCCACTCTTGTCTTCGCCTCCCTTGAGGGAACCCTGGGCAGTATTTCTTACTTGTGAATTATTGTTTTATGTTTATTTCGAGGCACTTTTTGCAGCACTAATAAAACACACATAAATGTCATACGCAATATGTTGACAATCCCGAAAAATATATGTGCAATTGTTTTACATTTCAAAGTATTATTTTTTATTCTCTTTAAATGCAAATAGTAGCTATCATTTAAACTGAAGGTCCATTTCTATAAAGCATTTCTTTTTCGCTTCTGGTAAACGCATTAAAGTGGCCGACGCGCAACCTTCCGATCACCACCAGAGCAGTCTCGATAGATGGTGTCGGTGATTGGGGTCTTGCCAAAGCATTGCACCCCACGGGAAGTTGCTTCTGGACAGTGAATGAATGACGATCGGTAGTTTTGAAAAGTGTGTTTTTTCATTTTGATCATGGGATAAAAAGTAAAAAGGAGCGGACGACAGAGCAGCGATACGCCGTCAAATTCTGCTTTCTCTTGGGCAAACTGCTTCAGAAACTCTTGCCTTAATTGAGCAGCCATATGGAGACCATGCTATTTCGAAAGCCTAGGTTTTTCGTTGACACGAGGACTTCAAAGATGGGCCGGAGTCAGTTCAGGACAAAGATCGATCTGGACACCCTTCGACGAGCTCACCGGATGAAAACCTGTGAAAAGTTAAAGGACTCTTTGACTCCGTCCGTCGGTTGACTCTGAAATTCATTAGCAGAAGAACTTAACATGTACAAGTCGACCATACACAACATTGTAACCAAAAATCTTAACATGAGAAAAGTTTATGCAAAATTGGTGCCAAAAGGGCTGAGTGATGAACAGAAACAACGACGAGTTGGCCTGTTCTGTGAAATGGTGGAGGTCGTAAAGGTGAAGCAGACTTTTTAGATGCCGTAATAACAGGCGACACATGGATTTTCCAATACTACCCTGAGACCAAACGCCAGAGTACCGAGTGGCACACAAAGGGGTCTCCACACCCCAAGAAGGCAAGAATGGCGAAATCAAAGGTGAAGACCATGTTCATTGTCTTTTTTGACAACCGTGAGGTGGTACACAGTGACTTTGTGCCTCAAGGACAAACTGTCAAAGCTGCTTTTTACAAAGACGTCCTTGCGCAACTGCACCGAAACATGAAGAAGAGACGACCAGAGATTGCTGATCGATAGAAGCTCCACCACGACAACGCTACGAGCCATACCACCTTCCATGTCACATCGTACCTGGCCCGGATAGGGGGTTTCAACTTTACCACAGCCTCTGTTTAGCCATGATTGAAGCCCAGCAGCCTTTTTTTCTGCTCCCCAAGTTGAAAACCGGCCTGAAAGGTCGATGTTTTGATGACGTTGCCGCCATTTAGAAGGCCGTAACCAACTCTTCAAAAGGAGTTTTGGAAGCTGACTTTGAGGAAGCCTATGAATCATGGAAATTGCGCTGGCAGCGGTGCATCGACGCCCAAGAGAACTATTTTGAAGAATCATATTATTATAAAATTATTAATTATTTTTTTTCAAAATTAAGATTTCAAAATTTGATCTTTGATCTTTAATAAAAAAAAGGTTGATGAATAGTGTCATTAGTGGGAAAATTAATTGATCTCTGCTTGGCTATAAGGGAACCAGGGCTCGATTTCAGTTCCCTCAGAGCCAACGCAAGACCTTTGTAGTTAATAAGCGTAGTTAGCCTATAGACCAGGTTAACTGAATACGATTTCATTCCTCGTGTTGGAATAATCTTACCAATTTTCCTTTCGTTTATGTTATTAAACCTGGAGCTAGCTCCCAAATATATACTACCCAAAATATTGACTTTCTTATTCATGAAATTTGTATTAATACATTTATATATATATATATATATATATATATATATATATATATATATATATATATATATATATATATATATATATATATATACATATATATATATATATATATATATATATATATATATATAATATATATATATATATATATATATATATATATATATATATATATATATATATATATATATTATATATATATATATATATATATATATATATATATATATGTATATATATATATATATATATATATATATATATATATATATATATATATATATATATATATATATATATATATATATATATATATATATATATATATATATATATATATATGTATTGTTAACCATCATCACGAATGATACTACTCCCCGATGGCTAGCTTCGTAACAATTTACGCATAAAGTATTACTTGTGAATAAACTGTAAGGATAATAATAGAATATAGTCATGAGTTATAAAAAAAACTATTTCACTTAAAAGATGTTACAATACTATTTGAAGATTTACTTTATCGTACCTCAGCCGTGTTGGCCACATATTTTGCAACATTTGCATATGGGGAGTCAAGTGGAGCAGGTTCTACGCTGTTATCACTTGCTTCATCTGGGAAGCACCGAAGCTGAAATGCAGTTTGGAATACTTGCTGAAATAAAAGGAAAAATATTAAGATTTACGTATAAATTGCCTGAAAGGGCGCTAAACTCTAATTGGAGAATTTGATAAGGGCTGAAATCAGAATGAAAGTATAGTAATGCTGGATCTTCAATGCGGTCCAAAAGTTTTATTTAAGCAACATTTAATTATCGCTATATCGGAAAAAAGTAGCAAAAATGGTGGGGGAGCTACAAAACTTAAAGGGTGGACCAAAAGAGAGAAAGTCTAACCAGAAATCACCTGAAATTCTGAAATTTCTGATTAATAGACATAGTTTGTCTTACTTTTCTCTTGAATTTCAGTATGGTTTTCAATAGTTTCCAGGCTGCATATCAAACAGTTCGTGGGGACGAACTGAAAGTAGGGAGTGACGCAGCTCAATAGCTTCAAAACTCTAAAAACGGAGTTTTGATATCAATAGATATGTCAAAAGAATTGGCTTGTTATGCTGATCTATGATATGCCTATCTGCAAGAATGGGGAAGTTTCTTTTTTTCTATCTTTTTGCGAGAAGAAATATCACGGATGTGTGTGTTTTTTTCATAGGGTTGGGGCGTATCGAACCAACTGTCCCAAATTATGAGATAGCCATTTTTTCAGCATAATTGAAAGGTTCAAAAACTATGCTTTTGGAGATAACATAACCCCCATAGCCACTGGGGAGGGGTTTTTAAGTTATTAAATTTGCCCATTGCTTACAGTATTCGTAATCGGGAAGTTTGTATATGTTTTTTGGGTGTGGGGTGGTGGTGAATTTGCTGCTTGGGGGATTTTTAACGGAGAAATTTTATATAGGGAGGAAAGTTCATGAAAGTGAACTTTTCAGGGGAAATTTTACACTGGGAAAATCTTCTATAGAAAATTCTTTTTATTTGGCTTGCACTTCCTTTGCTGACTTAATTTTACGTATTGAAATGTTGAGCGTAATTGTCCAGGGTAAATTTTCACCGGAATAGGAATGTCTAGAGGATTTTTCATGGGGAGGGGGATTTTTTCTTGGAGATGGAATCGGAGTTCCGGCATTATACAAACAAAAAATCAAAAATTTAACTTAAAAAAGCAAGTTTTTCAACCAAAAGTAAGGAAGAACATTAAAACCTAATACGAACAAAAGTTAGTATGTATATGATGGGGGATTGCCCCCTCTTCAACACCTTGCTCTTTGCCCTAAAGTTTGAATTTTGTCCCAATTCTCTAATAACGACTCCTGAAACACAGGGGTCGTCTAATTAGAACAATAAGATTATTTTTGTAAAGTACTGAAAAACTTAATGTAAAGAGCGAGGTGATAATGAGGGGGATACCCCCTGTCGAAATATATAAAAAAATTTCTGTTCATTTTAAATTTTAAAGTTGCTCCTTACTGTTAGTTTGAAAAGCCTGTTTTTTTTTATTTAATAGAATGAAAGCGTGGCTGTTCATAAATAAACTAACTTGGACTGTTACTGCCTCAGCAGTAACAGTAACCATGGTAGCTGTAGTAGCATATGTACATAGTGTACCTTGCTTAGTTCAACCTTCCCCTTAACTTACTCTGAAAATGTCGATTCATTGGTCTAAATTGTTCCTTTTGACAACCTGAAAGCACAAAGTATGTTGTTATTGAGTTCAACATCTCCCCAACATTCCTGATGGTTTCACCTTAATATCCTTAGTTTTAGTAGTAGTAGTAGTAGTTATTAGCCGTAGTGGTGTTAGCAGTAGTAACAGTAGCAGTAATAGTAGCAGCAGTAGTAGTAGCAGTAGAAGTAATAGAGGTAGAAGCGTGCACATTTTGCCTTATGGTTAGTTCAGCATTCCCAACAACAAGCTCTGTTAAGCTATTTTCTGTCGCTGAAAGTTATATCCAGCGTTGAATTTATCTTGATTTGATTAAATACGATTTCTTATTGGATTAAATAAAAAAATATTTTTTTTTAACTGACAGTAAGGAGTGACATTAAAACTTAAAACGAACAGGAATTATTCCGTGTATGAAAGGGGCTGTCCCCTCCTCAACGCCTAAGCCCTTTACCCTAAAGTTCTTTATTGTTTTAAATTTTTTTTTATTGTTTTGAAAAATAGAGTTGTGATACAGAGTCAAACTTTAGCGTAAAGAGCGAGGCATTGAGGAGGGGACAGTCCCTTTCATACACGTAATAATTTCTGTCCGTTTTAAGTTTTAATGTCGCTCCTTACTTTTAGTTTAAAAAAAACTTGTTTTTTTTTTTATTCAATTTCTGAACGTTTTTGAATTAATGCAGCTTCGATATTGGCTCTCCGTACGCGAATAATTAAAACGAAATTTGCATATTTATTTTACTTTTTTTTTAGCTAAATGGCTTTCTCGAAATTTTGATCTGACGTAACTTACGAATTAACTTACGTAACGAACTTCTATATTCGTAAAATTTATTTTGTATATTAGGGGATTCGCCCCTTAGTCAATACCATGCTCTCTATGCTGAAGTCCAAATCGGGTTGCAATTCTATAAGAATGACTCCTTAATCACAAAGGCCGTTAATTAGAATAAATAGCTCTGACGAAAGTACAAAAAATCTTTAGCGTAAAGAGCGAGGTAATGACTAGGGGGCGAACCCAATCATATACGTAATAATTGCTGTTGGTTTCAAGTTTTAATGCAGCTCCTTACTTTAAGTTAAAAAATGGTTTTTTTTATTAAATTTCTGATTGTTTTTTTAAAAAGGGCTGGGAAATCTGGCGTCCCCTTCATAGCAATTTCCCTTCCCCCATGAAAACTTCCTCCATGGAAAGATCCTCACACGTAACCCCTGACCCTACCCCCGACCACCAGAAAAAATCTCCCCTGAAAACTTCTGTATACTTCCCAATAACCAATACCATATGTAAACATTGGGCAAAGTTCATAACTTGCCGACCTTCCTCCGGGGACTGTGGGGGATTAAATCATCCTCAAAGACATAATTATTGTATTTTTCAACCATGCTGAACAAAATGGCTATCTCAAAATTTTGATCGGGTGACTTTGAGAAAAAATGAGCGTGGGAGGGGGCCTAGTTGCCCTCCATTTTATTTGGTCACTTAAAGAAAGCACTAGAACTTTTAATTTTCGTTTGAATGAGCCCTCCCATGATTTTCTAGGACCACTGGGTCGATAATATCACCCCTGGGAAAAAAAATAAACACGCATCCGCGATCTTTCTCCTGGCAAGAAATACAAAATTCAACATTTTTGCAGATAGGAGCTTGAAACTTCTATAGTATGGTTCTCTCATACGCTGAATCTTATGGTGTGATTTTTATTTAAGTTCTATGACTTTTAGGGGGTGTTTCCCCCTTTTTCCAATATAAGGCAAATTTTTTCAGACGCGTAACTTGTGGTGAGTAAGACTAAACTTGATGAAACTTTTATATTTGAAATCAGCATAAAAATTTGATTCTTTTGATGCATCTCTTGGTTTCGAAATTCCGCTTTTTAGAGTTTTGGCTACTATTGAGCCGGGTCGCTCCTTACTTACAGTTCGTTACCACGAACTGTTTGATAAGCACAATTATTACACTTTATTGAACGTCATTTATGACATCAAAATTAAATTTACGTCAGTCATTTGGAAATGAAAAGAAATAGTCAAAGCCTAGTAACCTAACCTCCAATCTCTATATGCCCATAGTATTCCTATTGTATCAAAAACTATAGCTGAAATAAAATAAAACATTAGGGATAAGAAATCTTATAGCTACAAAGTACCTTTTAAGAAAGGTTCTAACTGAAAGATTATTCATTTATCCTAATAGTTCTTCGTCTTGCTCAGATTAATTATGGGGAGGCTTTCGCATAAACAAGCGAGATCAAGCCCACTGCGCCACCTACCAACTTTACTTTTCCTGATAGATAAATACACCAAGAAATTTTCTATCTACAAAAGACAAATTTCAACTTACTCAGAAAAGGCAAACAATAAACAAACTATTCACTAAATTGGTTTCAATAAGTACTATTTAATGTAATTCAATGATTTTGATTAAGTACTTAACGCCAAAAATTAATGGCAATATGCTTATTGAACGCGGGAAAAATGTCTGTGACGGCCGGTGGTCAGAACTAAACATACTAAACTACTTTACCTCTAAAAAAATGTGAAATAAAGTATTTTAAACCTTGTTTTGTCTATGTATCATGTACTAAATCTTTTATTCAGTAAGAGGTGAAAAATCAATTTTTCAGTTTTGCTCGTCCTGTAATTCGATCCTAGTTTTCCATCATCAACAGTTTCATTTTCAAGGAAACTATTCACCAATAGGAATCAGTCCGTAAGACAAAGGCTCCGCTTTGGGAACGTCTTATAAATTACCTATCTTATTTTCAAGAGTTTACTTTTAGAAAGCGTTGAAATTGTCCATGGTAAAAACAATAATCCATTATCTACTCTGTTTCCTGTATAATTCATATTTTTTTTTAGGAATATTTTTTTTTTATTGACGTTAGCACGGTGGGAAAATAACTAACAGTTTGATTATTAGAAGGATGTATCACTTTTAGGAATGATCAATTTTAGCTCCTTAATATTACAGAATTTGTAAGTTAGTGTAATCCCTAGGCAGTATAAAAAAAAAGCTTGGATTCAAAATATCATTTCGGAAGTATTGTTTCAAAAGTCTTTTAAAAATCCAAAACAACCTTAGTTGACTGCTGTTAATTCAAGAACGTATGTGTTATTTTATAATAGATTAGGTTCAGATCAAGTTCCTTTCTTCTTTCTTGCGTTTTTTATTCTTAGTCTCTTTTTATTCTTAGTCTTAATGGTTAAGCAGAGGTGGTAGAGAAAAATAGATAAAAGAGAAAATTAAATAAGGAAAACTAAAGGAAAATTAAAGCGATAAAAAGGAAACAATAAAAAGGAAAATTAAAATGTAATTAATAAGCATTTGTAAGTTACTCAATAAAACATAGTGAAATGCAAAATTGTTAGTCTTCTGTCACAAATCCTTGTAAAAAATTTTTTGAGAAATAAAAGTAAATAATAAAATTAAATATCTGTAAAAGCCGTAATTTTGCCAACAAAAATAAAAAAAAAAAAACAAACAGATACATTTATTTAATGGTAGCACGAGCTTGTGGCTCTGCGGGCAAGGTCTAAATTTTTACAAAATTACTTATTTTACATCGAAGGATTCGGAAATAAATACTTAAAGAAACCAGTGCTTGCAATACATTATTACATTAAGGGTTTAATTGTAATTTTGGTCAAGAATGCTTTAGGTTTTTCACAAAAAAATACAAAAAACAAACGGGGATACGATCCTAACCGAAACAAGTGAATAAAGTTCATCAGAAACTTAAGGGACACCTGCACAGGTGTCCACAATATTGGAAACCCAATAAATGTAACTTTAAAGCCGATAATAAAAATAAATTTTATACCCTGTTTCAGAGTGTCTCAAATCTCGTAATCTTTTGGTCTATTATAACCAAAACATTCGAAGACAAGTGACTCCTCTGAAATGAGGTAAACAAAATACTACATGTCTTGGCAGATCGTGAACTAGTAACTAGTCCCAAAAAATTGGTTTCAATTTTTAGTGGATGTTGGGGTCTCTTCGGGTCACGGACTTTAAGCTTCAGGCTGTTCAGAAATAAAATTTTAAAAAATTCAAATGAAAGCAAATAGTGACATCAAAAATCATAACAAGAAGGAATTATTCAGTATATGAGCGGGGATGCGGCACCCTCAAACCCCAACTCTTTACACTTAAGTGTAACCAGTAATTAACCGAAAGCCTTAAAAAACAACTAAAAGTTCTATTGTTTAAAAAATTTAAACAAAAAAATCTTATATTCTCGAGGCATTATGGAAAAAATTAAACAAATTTTTATCACTTTGCTCTTGTATGGAAGAGTTTGTTCTTGAAGCTTCGATGGAAAAGATCAAACATTAGTGCAATTTAGTTAACGAGGGAGGGGTGTGTTTAGGGGGTCAATAGCTCCCCTCATACATGGGAAATTCTTGTTTGTTTTGAGGTTAAATGTAGCCATGTATTCCATTTTATATATATATTTTTTTTTTATTTGGTTAATCTGTGTTGGCTTTCATTACCATATTTGGTGTAGTCTAAATATGTGGGGAATTCTCGCACCATCGCCCCTGAATTGAAAGGCTAAAGTTAAAATTTTTGCCTGTCAATGTTTTGAAAAATATAAATTACCTCTGCAAAAATTGACACGTTTAACTAAATATAAGTTTTATTTAATTGCATTTCATTTCATAGGCTATGGAATGCAGTAGAATGTGGCAGTATGGCCCGTGAAACTGTGTGAGAATGTAACTAGCTTTTGGATGGCTATAGAGCCAATGAACTACACTTAGAATTTTGAGTCCATAGAATTTTGGCCCTAAATGGACCAAGATATTTATTTTGTGGCACGAAATGGTAGTAACTAGCAGTTTTCTCCGGTTTATATGAAACCCTCTTACATTTTGGATTTTTTTTTTCGAGAAAAATTTCCTGGGGGAGTTCTCTTATAGATTGCAACAATGTTTTCCCTCTTTCCTAAAAAACCGCAATGGAAGATACAAAATTAGGCAAAAATACAATTTTTTAAGCTACAGGCATTCTTATGGTGCAAGCTAGTCAAATGAAGTAGACCGCAATTTTTCATACTAATTGTTTTGAGTAGATTACATTTGTCTTTAGAAACAAGTCCGTCACTATAAGGCGTAATAATAAAATGAGGAGGCCTTATAAGCTTTTCAGTACTTTTCAGTGTTTACTAAGTAACATTTTGGCCTTCCTTCGGCCAATGCTATTGTTTTGTGCTACAAAATAGCGCAAAACGTCACTTTGCTGCGGTAGAATCTCTTGGTGTAAGTGAACCACTGTGTAACTGAACCACCGTGCAACTGAACCCCTGTATAGCCAAACCCCTGCGCAACTGAGCCCTCGTGTAAGTAAACCAACATGCAACTGAACCCCATTTAACTAAACCTCCGTACAATTCAGACCCCGTTCAACTCAACCCCATTTAAGTGAACCCCCATGTAACTGAACCCTCGTGCAACTGAGCCACCGTGCAACTGAATCACCGAGCAACTGAACCACTTTGCACCTTAACCCTCGTGTAACTGAACCATCATACAACTGAACCATTGAACTCAGTTTTTCAATATTCTAAAAATATGAGGCATTATCATTGGGTAAAACACAAGTTAGAATTTTACATGCTCGACCTTGTTGGAATTACTTGTTTCTTAAAGTCATGATATAAACGCCTGTTAACATCATTCATAAAAAAGCCTTGTTTTATTTTGGTAAAAGAAGGAGATCCGATGTCAAAACCATTAAAGCTTATTTATTTCTCTTCTTTCAGATGGATCAGGCCTTTCTGGACGTTAAGTAATAAACATGTGTTTAAAATATTTGACCTTGTGAATATAGATAACAAATTTTGATCAGATGTCTTTGATGAGATTCCAGCTAAAAAGGATATGAGAGGGGAACTGGTTGCGCTCCAGCCTTTTTCCACATTCCTTCAGCATGCCCAGAAAGTTTAAACATCATAGCCTCAGGTTTATACCCTCAGCTATTCTTGACACATTGCAGTTACGTCGTCTTCAAAAACTGGATGCACAAAGTACCTCTTGATTTAAATGAAGATGCTCCTAAACATTTTCCGAACGATGTGACGGCGGATACCAACAGCCATTGTATATATTGCTAGTATCTTCTTTGCAGAACCAATAAGGGAAAAAATGTCGTTTGATTCTGTTTGGTATTCTTCTTAACTTTTCCCTAAGGTTTGACCTTAATGCTCGATGCTTTTTTTTATTTATAGGACCAAACATGCCCTCTTTTCTTGATAAAAAAAAACACCTTGTATGTTAACAATAGGCAACTTGCATAACTGACAGCCCTTGCACCAGGGCTAGGGGTTGTGAACCCTGGAGGCATATTTATTTAACCTTTGATCTGTTATAAATAAAAAGGTTATCTCAAAATTATCGATCGGCTGTATTTGGAGAAAGAAGAGGGTGGGGGTGGAAGCCCTTTGATCACTTTTAACTCTTAAAAAATGCACTGAAACTTTTATTTCCAGTTGAATGACCACCCCGCCCCCAAGTTCATAAGAAAATCTTTCCACAAAAACCTCATGCGTTAAATTGAGTAACTAGCTTAACTTACAGCCCTTGCTCCAGGATCTGCTGGTGGGGATTTTAACCCCAGAGGCATGGTTATTTGATATTTAGACTATCTAAAAAAATAATTAATTTTGATCGTATGCGATTTGGGGGGAAAACGGTGGTTAAGAGGGAGAAGCTGATTGTCCTCTGATTACCATTGATTCTTCAAAATTCAACTTGAAGTTTCAATTTCAAATTGAGTGAGCCTTGTCCAAAGTTTGTACGACCATCTCTTTTATAAAATCCTTAAATTTATCCTTAAAGATTATAAAGTTATCCTTTATAATCCTTAAAGTCAAAAGTGATTGGAGGGCAACCAGCCCATCCCCTGCTCTCCTAGAAAAACATCTCCTGTGGAAAATACCTCTGGGCAATACCACCTCACCAAAAATACCCCCCTGGAAAATACCTCCCCGTGATAAATCTCCCCGCGGAAAATGCCCCTTGCGGTTGGTTGGTATCCAGCGATTGGTTGGTATCACTTTCGACTTATAAAATAAGACTAGAACTGCCTGGGGATTATAACTAATTTTTACCTCTATCCTCCTCTCGTTTCTCCCCT
The DNA here is from genome assembly GCA_027921565.1 of Artemia sinica. Lineage (NCBI taxonomy): Eukaryota > Metazoa > Arthropoda > Branchiopoda > Anostraca > Artemiidae > Artemia > Artemia sinica. The sequence goes on from CM051258.1 coordinate 11,591,630, forward strand.
AGAGCTACTTCTGTATTTATCCGAAGACTTAATGATAGTTGAGGTGTTTTGGCATTAAAATACACCCTTTGAGGTATCTCCCCTCTCTCCCTAGCTACAAAACAATCAGAGAACCCCATTGCAGAACTTTAAGTGCCTTTTTAAGTTTTGTAATTTGTCCATTGTTATTGTTATTGGGAAACATACGGAAATTTCTGACGTGAGAGTATTCTGATGTGAGGGGGGATTTTATAGAGGATTTTCCATGAAAAGAACATTTTTTAACGGAAGGGGGGCAAAATTTACACAGAAATTCCTCTTTTCCACTTTCCTTAGCACTTCTCAGCTGAACTAAAAAATAACAGAACCCAAATAAAATATTCCGATTTGGAAAACCATATTTTCTGCGAAGGGGTATTTCCAAGGGGAGGTTTTATTCATGGGAGAGAGAGGGAGTACACACCTAGATCCGTAGATAGAAACAAAAAAAGGAAAAGGCGAAGGGAACCCCTATTAATAGACATAAAAAAGGAGAAATAAATCTGGCTTTAAGAGTTTCTAACGTCCGATTTTCTTTGTTTTTGTGACAAAAAATATAACTTTTTTATCAATCATTTTGACAGTCATTTATATTATGACTTTAAAAAGCAAACAGTTCCAACAAGATTGAACATGTAAAGATTCTAACTTGTGTTTTACCCAAACGGTGGTTTAGTTGTCTGAGGGTTCAGTTGCACGGGGGTACTGTTACACGAGTGTTTAGTTAAATGGAGTTGAGTTGCACGGGGATTGATTTGCACGAGGGCTCAGTTAAATGGAGTTCAGTTGTACGAGGGTTCACCTACACGAGGGTTCAGTTACGTGGGGGTTCGGCTGCACGGTGGTTCAGTTACAGTGGTTCAGTTGCTTGGGATTCCGTTACAGGGTGATTCAGTTGCGATGGAACCCAATCTCTTTTGTCACTCACAAAAGACCCTAAAAATATCAGGTTTCAATTCAAATGAGTCTGTTCTTTATACTTTACGAGTACAGGCTTGATACAATGACCCAGGTCGAAAAAGAAAAAAACAATAATAATGGCAGGAAAAAATCATGCTTTTGAAAATAGGAGCTTGAGACCTACAGGATAAGGTTCTCAAGCATACTAAATACGATGGTGTAAGTTTCATTAAGATCACAGTCCCCTTTTCTAAAATAAACCTCACTTCTGAGGCTCATAGGCTTAATGACTAATTCTAACCATAATGAATATGAATTATTTGGGGTCATCATTAGAAGCCAATCTTCCTTTTGTATATTTTAATCAAAATTCCGTTTCTCATCAATTTCAGTTACTATTAGCACAACCTACTCTTTACCTACACATTGTTACCGTGAGCTGCTTGAAAATCTATCTGTAAATAAGGGGTTACAAATAAACTATACGTAGGAGGTGCATAGCTCTTTACTAAGTCAATGGTGGTGCATTGAACCGATAAATAAATAAAATTTAAAAGCTTTAGTTATCTGAAAAAAATCATATATCCCAGAAATTGAAGAAGAACAAACCTTCCTCTCCTGGCCTAAATTACAAGAATTTATCGACTGACAAAATCACCATTCCCAGAAAATAGTTTGAACCTGTTAATTTAACCAAAGTGTTTAGCAACTGCAGTTTCTAGTTTTTCTTAGGTTTACATTCGTTAAACGTACGTACATTTTTTTTAAGGCTGGCAGATAAAAAAAAGGGCAAGATATCTAGCGATTTCACAGAAAAAATTAATCGATAAGAAAAAGCTGATAAATGGCGTTGCACTTAACTGAAAACCTATTTTTGAATGGGAACCTTTTTTGCCTTTGGACGGCAAAATATCTACCAGAGAGGCCTATCGACTTGTCGAAAAAAAACCTATCCATGTCTTGGGGGTGGATCTTTACAAGTACCAAAATAAAAAAACACTCATAGCAAGAGACCAGAAATAGTTGTCCAGCCATTTTATATATATATACAGCTGTGGAAAACTGTTGGAGGAGAACTATCCTATTCCCAAACATAACTTCTCTTGGCCCTTTGAATTTTATTCAAAACAATGGCGAATAATCCTCAGGGGGAATGGCAAACAAGGCTGGACTTAGTTGATGTTATATTTGTGTAGTACACCTTTATTGCTGTTTGGACAAGCTTACCTCAGTCCCATCTAATAACTTTCTATGTAAGTTTCTGCAACTCTTTGGCACCATTAAATAAAAGGATTAGAAAATGAAAATGTTAGTAAACTGATTTATGAATAAGGGAGGGGGGTAGACCTCTTGAGGGTAAGGGTTGTGCCAGGCTTAGGGTTTTTCCTTTATGTTTTGCCTCTATAGGAATTACTCCATGGTAACACACTTATGCAATAAAGTGGCAATCATGGTTTTAGATTGGATAAAGAAATACAGAAAAACTAAACAAAATTCTAACATTTTAACCTTTTCTCAAAGAAAAGTTCAGAAGAACCTGAAAATGGAAAAAGGAGAGAAAAAAACAGAGACCACTGAAAAGGACTCTGCAACATTGAGCTAGTTAAGGCACACCCAATGTACCCAGCTTTTCTCCCCTGAAGATAGGTAGAATCCATAAGAGTTCCGTAGCGATTCGGTAGATAGCGGCTGAAACTCCTTATTTAATCCCTTTGATTTGCGTTGCTTTGTGCAACGATACGCCTCTAAAGTAAGATCTAAACTTTCCCACGTCCTATTAGAAAAGTATTTAGTTTTAAATTTGCAGATATTCTTGACTATGGAAAGCAGCTAAAGTGATTGGAGGACAATTTCTAAAATTCATAGGTGAATATAATACAGAGATTTCCGATGAATGGGAATTGTGTGAACTTTTGATCAACTTTAGCGTTATGTATGGGGGAGGGCTTCATTAAAAATAAGTTATCTACAAATCTTTATGTTTGTAACTGTATTTGCAATACAAAGTAAACAATGAACTTTATTGGAAAATAACTTAAGACTCATAATTTTTTTAAAACAGCTCCTAGAATATTCAAAAAGATAAAACGTACTTATATTTCCACTTGGAAGTACTAATGTTCATTTTATTGTAATCATTCCTTATTGAACGATTTTTAAAAATAGGAGTAATAATATTTGTGAAAAAAGCAACCCCCCCCCCCAAATATATATATATATATATATATATATATATATATATATATATATATATATTATATATATATATATATATATATATATATATATATATATATATATATATATATATATATATATATATATATATATATATATAATATATATATATATATATATATATATATATATATATATATATATATATATATATATATATATATATATATATAATATATATATATATATATATATATATATATATATATATATATATATATATATATATATATATATATATATATATACATATATATATATGATTTTCAATCAGTTCATTATTCTTTTTATTCGTTTGACTCTGTTTTACATTAGTTTTGAAAGCTAATGTTGAAGTTAATCAATAAATTAAGCTAGACATTAATCTTACATTAGTTTTACAAGCTAAAGTTGAATTGAATCAATAAATAAGGCTAGATATTAGTTGGCATCCCCAGGCAATTCAGCGTGTCCCCAGGTGGCGATAGGGGAACGCCCTACAGATATGTAGGGTACCTCCACAGGAGGAACGGACCAAGGGGGAACCTTGTCCCTGGGGGTCCATAATAGAAACTGGGGCACCCTTGCCCGGGGTCATAAATACAGGCGGAGGAGGAAGAAGGCCCCTCAATGTTGAAGTGAATCAATAAATTAGGCTAGACATTAGTTTTACAAGCTAATGTTGAAGTAAATAAATAAATTAGGCTAGATATTAGCTTTATATTAGTTTTACATTAGTTTTTTACATTAGTTTTACAAGCTAATGTTGAAGTAAATCAATAAATTCGGCTAGACGTTAGTTTTACAAGCTAATGTTGAGTTATATTTAATAAGAAAACCAAAAAGTCTTCTGTATAACTTGCTTCATACTTCCCTATAATAATTTGATATTTAAAAAGTCATACAGAAGACTATACCATTTTCCATGTTTAAAGGAAACATAATATTTTTAATTAATTTCATTTTTATGTTCCTGCCTCCCCCAGACCACTTAGCGTGTCCCCATGTGGTGATAGGGGAACGCTCTACAGATATGTAGGGTACCTCTATAGGAAGCACGGACCAAGGGGGGACCTTGTCCCTGGGGGTCCATAATAGAAACTGGGGCACCCTCGCCCGGGGTCATAAATACAGGCGGAGGAGGAAGAAGGCCCGTCAAATGTACACTCAAAAGGGCCCACTGGTTTGTTCACAAGTCCCATGAGTTGCAAACCTTCTCCCAGTAATGGGTTAAATTGCACGGTGATGCAGAACACCATCGCGGGAAGTTCTTCTATAGGAGGACAACTGTGGCAGGGCGTAAGATCCAGATCTATGGACAACGGCCTCTGCAAAGAGCTGCCTCGACCTTTTCGGGGTACCTGCAAGACTGGGGACCTTGCGGTCAACTCTATTCCCACTTTAGGAGTGGCGCCCCTCGAGGAAATTATAGCCTAGTAAACGACACAGCATTTGCACGGGATTCTGACTAATGGACAATTTTTCTGGGCTACGTATGTTTTGATGGGCGTCTTTGGTCTGAAAAACATCTTCCCAGCTATTTTATCTATTATGGGTTGCCTCCCGTAGTAGCATAATCTTTGTAGGCATGAATATATAATAAGTCGGAGGTAATAGGCTTTAGACTGTGTGTGCAGGATTTCGACTCTTGTTGACAGAAGAGCATCGCCAAGTGCTGAAAACCATGTTGTGACCAAGATGGGCCCAGAATTGCACAAAGCCTCCATTCATGGTGGTCCCAGGGACTTCTTGCTGTCCGGTTCTAAGCCGGCTTAAGCACTTCGGTGTAGACTTGAGATGATATGTGATCCCCGTCCTGCACTGGTATCCGGGATCATTGCTTTTCCTGAGGCAAAAATAATTTCAATGATTTAAAGAAGATGAAAATTGGAACTTGGAATGTTACGACATTAAAAAATAACTATCGTATCGACATTTTGACTGACGAATTCAGACGATTCAAAATGGATTTATTAGGAATTTCAGAAACTCATATCCCAGGGGTAGGAAGCATGAAATTAGATGATATAGAATTTGTTTACTCAGGCAGGAAGGATGGGGTACATAGACAGGGAGTAGGGCTCATGATGAATAAGGAAGCTGCTAAGTCTTGTTAAGGCTGGGAAGGTATTAATAATAGAATACTAATTGCTCATTTTATGACTAGAAAGTTCAGGGTATCAGTTATAGTATTATACGCCCCTGTAGAACCGACTGACGGAGATACTAGTGACGCAGATGAATTTTACTTACAGTTACAGGAGCAAATAGACAGGGTCCCAGGTAGAAATATGATGTTATTACTGGGAGATTTTAACGCTCAGGTTGGTAGAAATAGGGATAGATGGTATCCCAGCCTATGTAAATTTGGTGTAGGAAAAGAAAACAGTAATGGATACAGACTTTTGCAATTTTGTAGGTATAACAATCTAGTTATAACCAACACGGTGTTTGGTCATAAAATGGCTCATAAGTTAACATTGTATTCACGTAATGGTAAGACAGCAAACCTTATTGATTATGTTATAGTAAACCGAAGACTGGCAGGATCAATACAAGATACTAGGGTATATAGGAGTGCTGTTATTGATGTTAAGAGTAAAGATCACCATCTAGTAGTTTCAAGGGTTAATTTAAAGCTGAAATATTGGAAGGGTAACTACCTCCCGGGAAGTTATGATGTTAGTAGGCTCCAGGTGCTGATAGGGTGGTAAATGAGTTTTTGAATATGGTGGCTCTGAGGTTAGAAATAAGTTACTGAAGATTATGAATATGATTTTTGAAAAAGGGAAGTACCTAATGATTTTAGGAAAACCTTAATTAAGCCACTTTATAAGAAAGGTGATAAAAGTGAGTGTGGTAATTATCGAGGCATTAGTCTGGTCTCTGTAGGTAGTAAATTACTTAGTAATATGATACCTTTTAGACTGAGAGATGCCGTAGACAAAGTTTTAAGAGAAGAGCAGTGCGGTTTTAGAAAAGGTAGAGGATGTGTCGACCAAATTTTCACTCTTAGGCTAATAATTGAGAAGTGCCTGAGTTTTTAAACACCTTTAGTCCTCAGTTTTATAGAATATGAGCAAGCGTTCGATTCTGTTCATAGAAGAGCTTTAGTAAAGGTTTTATCCTTGTATGGTATACCAGACAAATACATTAAAGTGATTAGTGCTATGTGCGGAATAAAACAGCTGCGGTTAAGGTAGGAAATGAGGTTAGCAGCTGGTTTTGTATTAAATCAGGAGTTAAGCAGGGTTGTGTTCTATCCCCCTTTGTATGAATTATTTTGATGGACTTTGTTTTAAGGAGCACAGGAAAGGCAATGGGAGACCACGGAATCAAATGGGGAGGAAAAAGTCTCCTGGACTTGGATTATGCTGATGATTTAAGCATCCTCGATGAAAGTGTGAGCAAAATGAATGAAAATTTAGAGGTTTTGCGAGTTTAGGGTGCTAGAATTGGTTTGAAAATTAATGTTAGAAAGACTAAGTCACTAAGACTAGGAATAAGTGAAGATGAAAAGGTGACGTTGGGTAGTGAAAAGATTGATCAGGTGGGCAGCTTCACTTACCTTGGTAGTATTATTAGTAAAGATGGTAGGAGCAGTGAAGATGTTAAATATACAATTGCCAAGGCTCAGGGTGTTTTTTCACAGTTAAAAAAAGTCTGGAAGAATAGGAAGATAAGTCTGCAAACCATGATTAGAATATTAGAAGCTACAGTGATGACAGTGGTCAAATATGGCTCTCAAGCATGGACGCTCCGAAAAGCGGATGAAGATTTGCTAGATGTTTTCCAGAGAAATTGCTTAAGGATTGTTCTGGGCACCCGGCTGACTGACTGTATTTCAAACAATAGGCTATACGAAAAATGTGGTTCAATACCGCTCTCTAGGGCTATAATGAAAGAAAGGTTGAGGTGGCTAGGGCACGTTGTGCGGATGAAGGATGACAGATTGCCGAAGATTGTTCTTTTCGGCCAACCATCTAGGGCTAAACGGAAAGCAGGTCATCCCCGTTTGGGGTGGGAGGACGTCATAAAGAAAGATTTAAAGGAAATGGGAACTTCGTGGGCGGGTGTAAAAAGGGAGGCTTTGAATAGATTGGGGTGGAGGAGGAGTGTTCGTAGCTGCGTTGGCCTCAGGTGGCTTGGTGCTGCGGTGAGTTGTTAGTAGTAGTAGTATATATATATATATATATATATATATATATATATATATATATATATATATATATATATATATATATATATATATATATATATATAATATATATATATATATATATATATATATATATATTATATATATATATATATATATATATATAATATATATATATATATATATATATATATATATATATATATATATATATATATATATATATATATATATATATATATATATATATATATATATATATATATATATTATATATATATATATATATATATATATATATATATATATATATATATATATATATATATATATATTATATATATATATATATATATAATATATATATATATATATATATATATATATATATATATATATATATATATATATATATATGGGGAGACAAATTTCATTATTTGGAGACAAACTGATTGAAAAGCTATTACCCTACTGCTTGTACATTAAACACAAAAAGTGATAATGAATATTTATTGGTATGTCCTCACCAAACGTTCTCAAAATAAGTGATAACTGCATATATTTGTAAATCTGATTGTTTGATTTCCCACTATCATTTTATTGCAGGATTTATATTTCTCGTGTTTAAGGATGTTTGCAGTTAGATGTTTTCACATTAGCAAATGCACAGCAAATCAAGTCTTGCCACCTGACACAGGAGGTACATGTTTCCTCTTTTGTAGGCATGTATAGCTAAACAGTCATTTGAAACTTCCAACCAAGCATTATTTTCTTAAGCAAACAAACTTCTACGAATTTTCCATAGATTCCGTAAACTTGTCATCTAGGCTCTATAAACTTGTCAGAAATTCGGTCAAGCCTGGTTTGGCCCTAATCCCTGATTTTAAACTCTAATCCTGGTAACCCTGGTTCGAATCTAATCCCTAACAAAATCCTTTAATTTGGTCCAAGCTAGTTTGAAAACATACTTATTTTATACCTAGTGGTAACATGATATACTGATATGCGTCGGTTTACCACTAGATACCGTAAGCAGTATACTTTTAGGATTACTATTGAATGGCTTAGTAAAAAGAAAATAAAATATAGACCAGCCTCACTCTTCCCTATTTCTTTCCAAAAATAGAGTCCTAAATTAAATATGGTGTTCCTTTAAGTCAATCGAATGGCTGGTAGAGAGCAATAAGTATGAGAACTTACCTCATCTTCTCTGTTTGAATCAAGGACATAGACTGCACAACGCTCACACTCGAGAAACTGGCTTGCTTCAGCAATAACTCTTGTGAGCAAATCTTCTAGTGTTGACTGTTCTTCAAAAATACACTTAGCCAAATTAAGGAGAATCTATAAATAGAAATTAAACGTAAAGTTTTATAGGATATAAAAAAAGTAAATTCCTTAAAACCAATAAGCTTGGCTTAAAGATTTATTTTACACCCAGTCTAGGTTTTAAGTAGGCACGCATATTGTTGTTAAAGTGGAAACGAGAGAAAAAGAGAGAGGATGAAATAGAGGGAGATAGGGGGAGAGAGAGAGAGTTCATTTTCCAATTTTCTCTCACAAGTAAAAATTTTGATTTGACTTGTGACCCATCTAATTCAGGCTTGTTGGAATTCAGAAAAGAAGCAAATGATTCCTTTCGTCTAATGCAGCTTTAAATTAAATATGTTCATTAAACGTTTTGTAAGTCTGGTAAAACTTTGGCAAATATCTATCGAAAAAGATATCCATATATCTCTGGGTTTTGTGGTGACTTGAATATAGAGAGGAAATGTCAAAAAGTTTTGAAAATGGTACACAATTCAACAGTTAACAATGCTTTGAAAAAAAGACAAAAAAAGAAAAAGTTTTGTGGTCTCTGCTTTCTTTAACCATCAATTCATGATGGATGGAACATGGTGTGGCATTTTTTCATCTTTTTTTAACAAAGGTAGCAAAGGCCTGTAAACTCCAGAAGACAAATGGGTTTCACTAGCGTCTAGTTAGCTTGCTAATTTTAGGACCCAAAATTATTTGAAGTCGGGAAGTTACTTGCTAATTATGGTTCCCTAGGAAACCAATTAATAAAATATATGCTATTTTATTATCTCACTGTGTATAAAGTGGAGCAGCCATGGATGCATTCTTGTCGAAAAACAATCTTTAGCGGAGTGATGTTATAAATTCTTGAAGGGACATGGGAAAGGTAGCAAACCAACGAAGTACACATCACGGCACTATTATACTGCATACATATTTGTTTTTAATTTTCCTGAGTACCAAAATTAGTTATTGTTTTATTTTATTCCTTGTTGGTAACAGCATGTTATCAATAGTACCTCACTGATCTTCATCAACGCCAAAATTAGCAGGCTCCTTACCCAGCTTTGGATACAAATTAAATAAAAAAAAAAATAGTTTTTCAACTGAATGCAAGGAAAAGCCTTAAAAATTAAAACAAACATAAATTATTCCTTAGATGAGGAGGGTTTCTGACTCCTTATTACCTAGCTCTTCACGCGAAATTTTTTTTAGTATGTTTAAAATAGCTTCCCATTCTAATTAAATGGCCCATATGTTTCAGGAGTCGTTTTTAGAACGACTTCCGTGTTTTAATAGCAAGGCAAACCTGGGATCTTCCATCCATGGTTATGATACTAGGTCATCTGTAGAGATTAATATTCCGCTGGTTGTTTTGGCCCGATCGATGTTTTCTTTGCTTTGCAGGGGGATCAGAAGTAGGAACTATCTTGATCAAAATATAAGAAATATAGGTGATATTTCTTCGTTTAAGATTGTAACTAAAGGGATGCTTTTTAGTAAGTATGAATTTTAGTGTTTTTTTTGTTTTTTTTTGTTTTTTTTTAATGATATTGTTAAATATTTATGGCTCCTGGGGGTGATGATGACTATGACTATGATTATGAATATGATTGTACATTTAATTAAAATGTTCTGGTGTAAAGTTTGTGGTGTCGTTTGGGGACTGTGATATAGATAGGTAGTTTTTTTTTGTTTTTTTTTATTGTTTTGTCATTTTAGTGTATTTTTGTCACCCTCTTGGACAAGTGTTACTTCTTTGGTTGGCCGCTAAACTGATGTTAAAGTGTTTGTTTAGAATAAATCTCTCTCTCTCTCTCTCTCTCTCCTCTCTCTCTCTCTCTCCTCTCTCTCTCTCTCTCTCTCTCTCTCCTCTCTCCTCTCTCTCTCTCTCTCTCTCTCTCTCTCTCTCTCTCTCTCTCCTCTCTCTCTCTCTCTCTCTCTCTCTCTCTCTCTCTCTCTCTCTCTCCTCTCTCTCTCTCTCTCTCTCCTCGTCTCTCTCTCTCTCTCTCTCTCTCTCTCTCTCTCTCTCTCTCTCTCTCTCTCTCTCTCCTCTCTCTCTCTCTCTCTCTCTCTCTCTCTCTCTCTCTCTCTCCTCTCTCTCTCTCTCTCTCTCTCTCTCTCTCTCTCTCTCTCTCTCTCTCTCTCTCTCTCTAAAGAATTGGGATAAAAAGTCAAATTTTAGCGTATGGAGCGAGGTATTGAGGAGGGGGTGATCCCCCATACAGACGGAATAGTTTCTGCTCGCATGTTACTCCTCACTTTCAGCTGTTTTTTATATATATATATATATATATATATATATATATATATATATATATATATATATATATATATATATATATATATATATATAATATATATATATATATATATATATATATATATATATATATATATATATATATATATATATATATATATATATATATATATATATATATATATATATATATATATATAAATATATATATATATATATATATATATATATATATATATATATATATATATATATATATATATATATATATATATATAAATATATATATATATATATATATATATATATATATATATATATATATATATATATATATATATATATATATATATATATATATATATATACATATATATATATATATACATATATATATATATAAAGAAGTGTATATAAGAATTTTGGCAAATTTCTTAGTATAAAAGTTCACCCAGAAAGTCCACTTCTATAAACTTCCTTCCTCACGGAAATTCTCTCTGTGTAAAATCCCCCGAAGTTGAAAATCCTCCTTCTGAAAAACTGTGTATATTTTCCAATAATAAATACTATATGCAAACAATGGGCAAATTTCTTAACTTACAGCCCTTTACCCAGGGACATTGGGGATCATATTATTTCAAAATAAATAGTTATTGTAGGACCTTTAAACTGTGATGAACATCTTTTTCAAAATCTTGATCGGACGGTTTTGGAACAAAATGGGACGTGAAAGGGGATGTGATATTAACATATAGTATTGGTTATTTGGAAGTATACAGACGTTTTCAGGGGGGATTTTTTCTGGTAGGCGGGGGGGGGGGGTCGGGGATTATATGGGAGGATCTTTCCATGAAGGAAGTTTTCATGGGGGAAGGGATACTGCTATGAAGGGGAAGCCGGATTTCCCAGCATTAATTAAAAAAAAGATCAGAAATTAAATATAAAAAAAACAAGTTTTCCAACTGAAAATAAGGAGTAACATCAAAACTTAAAACGAACAGAAAATATTACGTGTATGATTGGGTTCATCCCCTAGTCAATACCTCGCTCTTTAAGCCAAAGATTTTTTAGTACTTTCATAAGTGCTATTTATTCTAAATAACAGCCTTTGTGATTAGGGGTCATTTTTAAGAATTGGAACAAAATTCGAACTTTAGCAGGTATTGACTAAAGTTCTTTGAAAGAGCGAGGTTCTTCGAACTTCGAAAGAGCGAGGTATTGACAAGGGGGCAAGCCCCCTAATATACGTATTAAAAATATATGAATATAGAAGTTCGTTACATAAGTTAATTCGTAAGTTACCTATGCCTATGCCTTCCCAAGGCCAGAACAAAATTTGCACTTTACTGAAAAAATACAAATGAATGTGCATTGTCAGTTTAATATACATATACTGATATTTAGTAATCAAAATGTTAAAATTATTTGATTTATTAAAGTTATAAAAGTAAAAACATTTATATTTTTTTCAGTAAAGTGCAAATTTTGTTCTGGCCTTGGGTAGGCATAGGCGTTTTGTGCCCAACTTGTGTTAATTTCTGCTCGTTTTGAGTTTGACTCGTTTATTTATTGCAATTTCTGTTCGTTTTGGGTTTTATTTATTTATCGATGCTGATTTGTGGTAGTTTCACGCTTGGTAGATTATTTGATTTTATTTTTGCTTATTTTTGTTTAATGGAGTTCTTTACTTTTCTTTGAAAAACTTATTTTGCGGAAAAAGTTTTTTAAATTAATTTCTGTTCGTTTTATATTGACATAGTCTTTTCAGGGAAAAGAAAAGAATACTTTAAATTTTTTCGTTTTTTAAGACTTTATAGTTTGGCCTGCTATTTGTATACTGGAGAAAATTTTTCAGCAATTTTTAACAACATAAACCCTTTTAAAAATCTAGACACAAATAGTACTGTTTAATTTAGTTTCATACCTCCTCTAGTTGATCTGAAATGGAAAACTTGATACCATTCGCAAAAAATCTGTTTACTTTCTTTGATAGCTTGGATACACTTACGCTATTTTGATTTGGTTAAATTTTAAGAGCAGAAATGGGAAGGTTGGCGTGAGAGAGTTGGCGTGGGAGGGTGGGAGTTGAAGGGGGATTAGTTGCCCTCAAATCACTTTCGACTATTAAAAAGGGCATCAGCCCTTTCTATTTTCAATCGAATGAGCCCTTTTTGAAGTTCCCACGACAACTCCTTCGATACGAAGTGCCCTGGTCTAAACAACAACAACAACAAAAAATAATACATTATACCCACTTCGATCTTTACTATAAAAATGTCAAGCCTTCCAATCACTTTCGACTATTAAAAAGGGCACTAGGCCTTTCGATTTCCAATCGAATAAGCCCTTTTGGAAACGACAAAGCTTTCTATGAACACCTTATATGCCCCCAGGGCATAAATTACAACCCTTACCCTAAGGTCTGATAGGGTGGTTGTCATCCTCTAAGACCAAATTTCCGGAACTATCAACTACATTAAACAACATGGCTATCTCAAAATTTTGATTGGATGTGTTTGGGGAAATGGTGGGCGTGAGAGGGGTGTTAGTCCCCTTCCAATCATTTTCGACTATTAAAAAGGACACAAGCCACTCCAATTTCCAATTGAATGAGCGCTTTTCGAAGTTTCGACGACAACTTCTTCGATACGAAGTGCCCTGCTCTGAAGGAAAAAATTAATAAATGATAGATTGTGCCAACATCGTTCTTATATGCCCCCAGGGCATAACTTAAAACCCTTGCCCTGAGGGTTGTGGGGGAGTGTCGTCCTCTTTAATTAGTCCCCGTTTCTTGTCTCGTTCTCGAGTATCCCCGTTCTTTACTTAGGCAGCGTGATCGTGCTGCCTATGATTTATACAACAACTTTCTATATGAACCTTATATGCTCCCAGGGCATAACTTACAACCCTTGCACTGAGGGCTCTGAGGGGGTTATCATCCTAAAAGACCGAATATCCAGAACGTTCAACTACGTTGAACAAAATGGATATCTCAAAATTTTGATTGGATGTGTTTTGGAAAATGGTGGGCATGAGAGGAGCGTTAGTCGCTATCCAATCACTTTCAACTATTAAAAAAGGCACTAGCACTTTCAATATCCAATTGAATGAGCCCGTTTGAAGTTTCTACGACAACGCTTTCAATAAAAACTTTACATGCTTCAGTGCAAAACTTACAACCTTTGCCCTGAGGGCTATGGGGGGAGGGGTTGCCATCCTTAAAGACCTAATTTCCAAAACTTTCCACTACGTTGAATAAAATGGCTATCTAATAATTTTGATTGGATGTGTTTGGGGAAAAGGTGGGCGTGGGGGTTAGTTGCCCTCAAATCACTTTCGAATATTAAAAATGGTACTATCCCTTTGAATTTCAAATTGAAAAACAAAAAACAAACATAAAAAGAGAGGGAATGAGTGAGATAGAAAATGGGGAGCTACAGAGAGAGAGAGAGAGAGAGAGAGAGAGAGAGAGAGAGAGAGAGAGAGAGAGAGAGAGAGAGAGAGAGAAAGAGAGAGAGAGAGAGAGAGAGGGAGGGAGGGAGAGAAACAGAGAGGGAAAGACTTGAGTAGTTTACAAGGATTTACTCTGATCACTCAGCAAAAACTAGAACGGCAACCATTAGCCAAAAAATTATTCAGATTTTTTTTTTTTTTACAAGTCCTTTGAAAATGGCAAACAAGGGTGTCCTTGAACCAAACCAGATAGGGTATACCGTATTTTCATGTATTATAACACGGAAACAAGGGATTGAACTGAGATCTCACTGTTGGAGTATGCAGAATTGGAATATCCTTAATATAATTTTGTGACAAAATCGTCAGTGTACCTCCATTGGAATAACAATATAAATATGGTTCTTACCGTTGTCATCATTAGCATCAACAGCCCATCATTAAGAGATGTACCACGACCTCTTTAAAACGTCAAAAATTCAATATGGTGAAACAAGCCAAATAGAAATGAAAAGTAAATAGAAAACCTGACTAAAAGTAAGTAAAAGCATATAAAAAGGAAACAAATAAAATGGCATACCTGATTTCTTACAAATTCACGTCGTGAAATTTCAAAGAGTGTTGCATTCTGAATCCCGATCCCTGCAAATGTTAGGTATCGCTTGAAGAGCTGAAATTGAAGAAAAAAGTATTAAGTAAAAACTAATTATAATTAGATTTGAAATGTAGCCTAGCAGGAACATTAAACTAGGCAACTTAGTTTGATATACAAAAAATACATGTTTAGTAAGTCGATAAAGAAAAAAAACATACCACTGTTAGGAAAACTTGTTCTTAGAGAAATTTACAGAATTATACAGAATTGCCACTAATTAGAAAAGCTGAAATTTGGTTTAAATACTTAAAATAAATTTCCAATGTATTGGTTTCATGAAATTACAATATCTTTCATAAAATTTGTATTGATAAATATAGTTTAAACTCTAAAGTTAAAAGCATAGACTTTGAACATTCTCAGTTCAGTCAGTTAGTAAAAAAAAAGAAAAAAATTAAACGATTTTTTTTTGTAATGACAGAGACATAAGGATTGAAACACTTTTAGTAGTGACAGAAAAAAATAAAATGCTTTTCTTAATGACAAAATAAATAACAACAACTTACGTCAACGTGGGGGTTTTGCGGCTTATGTTCGTGAAGATCTCTATGTTAGAGTCCGAGACGATCTAAGTGAACATAAGGAAATGGTGTGTGTAACACTAGTATTACAAGCTAAATTGAATAATGGTGATACATATTTAGTAATTGTATATAGGCCTCCTTCTGGTTCTATTCAAGAATTTGGTGAGAATTTTCATGAACAGCTGGCAAAAGTACAAATTAGTAATAACCCTTGTTTCGTTCTAGGTGACTTTAATATTAACATGCTGGATATGGAGTCTTTAGTGACTTCTCAGATATTAAATTTGTGTATGTCTTATGGTCTGTTCCCAACGATTAACATCCCAACTAGAGTTTCTAGGACGTCTGCAAAGCTTTTGGATAATATTTGTTCCAATGCACCTTTTAGATCACCAAGAGTTCTTGTAAATGCGAAATCTGACCACTTTGGTGTTTTTGCAGAATTTGAGGTGTCTATACCTAAGCGAGAAACTCCTGAACGGAGTAAAAGAGTTGTAGTTTTGATCGTAGTGCCCTATTGAAACTAAAAAATAATATGGATCATATTGATTGGGTATCTCTGTTTGGAAATGAGAGTGATGTAAATACTAAATTTTCACTCTTTTATAGTAAGCTTTTAGAAATGGTTAAGGAAGTTGGAGCAGTGAAGAATTCGAAAGGT
The DNA here is from genome assembly GCA_027921565.1 of Artemia sinica. Classification (NCBI taxonomy): domain Eukaryota; kingdom Metazoa; phylum Arthropoda; class Branchiopoda; order Anostraca; family Artemiidae; genus Artemia; species Artemia sinica. The sequence goes on from CM051258.1 coordinate 11,607,779, forward strand.
CGAAAGCATTATGGGAGGAAGCCATGGATAACACATGACCTTCTTCGAAATTTAATGTAAGAGATAGACTGTTTAAGTCACACGCTTTAAAACCTACGGATGAGAATAAAGAGCGATACCGTGCTTTTCGTAATGGTGTGAATAATCTCCTCCGTGAGGCTAAACAAAAATATTTTAGTATGAAGTTTAAGGATTTTAGAGGTAACCCGTTGAAAACTTGGCAAATAATCCGTTATGTTATAGGTCAGTGGTCTAATATTCTACCAACCGAAGTGACTGTTAATGGGGGTATAATTGCAGATGGTAATGGGATATGTAATGAGTTTCTAAATCATTTTTGTTCAGTAGGCCTACAAATAGCCGAGATGAATTCCTCGTCTCCAGATGACCCACCCTTTGGATCTACTCTACCATCTCCTGCAAATGTATCACTACATCTAAAGATGATTACATTAGATGAGTAAAGGGATATTATCTATGGTATGAGAAATAGTTCGTCTGGTAGTGAGCCTAAAAATTCTAAAATGTATTTTCCCTTGTATATCTGATGTTTTGACATCACTGATTAATGATTGCTTCCGTCAAGGAAGGTTTCCAGATTGTTTAAAAAAAGCAAGAGTGACACCGGTTTATAAAGGTGGTGATAGAAATGATTTGAATAATTATCGCCCAACATCAGTCTTGCCAGTTATTTCTCGTCATATTGAAAAATGTTTTAGTAATCGGTTGACCTATTTTTTAGAGAAGTTTAATTTCTTGAATAATAATCAGTTCGGTTTCAGACAAGATAGGAAGACAGAGGATGCATTGATATTTTTGACTAGTATAATTAACATAGCTTTAGACGAAGGATTTAAGGTTGGTGCAGTGTTTCTAGACCTACAGAAGGCTTTTGATACAGTTGACCATGGCCTACTCCTGGAAAAATGCGAGGTCTATGGGATCCGAGGTAAAGCTCTTGACTTTATACGGAGTTTCCTTAGTAACTGGTACCAGTTTGTAGAGATGACTTGTATACAATCAGCACCCCGCCCAGTGGCTATTGGTGTCCCGCGGGGGTCAGTTCTTGGTCCGATTCTTTTTTTATTGTATATTAATGAAATGCCTAATTCTATCCCAAGTTGTTGTTTTAATGTTAGTGATATGGCCAAAAATCCCAGGAATGAGACGGTATCATTATTTGCTGATGACACAGTTGCTGTTAGTACCTCGAAGACAGAAGAATTACTTCAGTCGTCGATGAATGATGCTACTGAAAGGTTATATTCCTGGTTGAGGGTAAATAGGTTAAAGATTAATCTGGGTAAGACTAATTTTGCTTTTTTTTTCCCGTTCACCAGATTTTTATCCATGGATTCAGGATATTGTAACACAGTATGGAGCTTTAAAGCGGGTGTGTTCTTATAAGTACCTGGGGGTTTATATTGATGAAGTTTTATCATTCAAGCGCCATGTACATTATGTTTGTAAAACTGTGTCTCGTAACCCGGGTATAATGAGAAAACTTAAACTTTTTTCCCTCCTTTTGTTGTGCGCCTTCTTTATTATTCCCTTATCCATCCATATATATTGTATTGTAGTAGCGATTGGCTTGGAACATTTTCTTCTATTGTTCGGCCAATACGAGTTCTACAAAACAACGCTGTTCGGCTGTTAGATGGCCTACAACCCCGGGATTCAGTACGAAACGCATAAGAGTGTGTAAAGATACTGCCAGCTTCCGGATTACGGGAGTTGTATACACTTCTATTCATTTTTAGGATTCAGAGGGCTGTCAACCTCCCGTGTTTCGATAGCTTGCAAACCTCAGATCATCAGTCCATGATTATGATACTAGGTCATCTGTAGAGATTAATATTCCGCTGGTTGTTTCGTCCCGATCGATGTTTTCTTTGCTTCACAGGGGGATCAGAAGTTGGAACCATCTTGATCAAAATATAGGTGATATTTCTTCGTTTAAGATAGTAACTAAAGGGATGCTTTTTAGTAAGCATGAATTTTAGTGTTTTTTATGAATTTTAGTGTTTAGTAAGTATGAGTTTTTTTTTTTTTTTTTTTTTTTTTTTTTTTTTTTTTTTTTTTTTTTTTTTTTTTTAATGTATTGGTAAATTTTTATGGCTCCTGGGAGTGATGATTTTGAATATGATAGTAAATTTAATGAAAATGTTAAGGTGTAAGGTTTGTGGTGCTGTTTGGGGACTGTGATATAGATAGGTTATTTTTTTCGTTTTTTTTTATTGTTTGTTATGTTAGTGTATTTTTGCCACCGCCCTTGGAAAAGTTTTTTACTTCTTGGGGTGGCCGTTAAACTTACGTTAAATTTTTTGTTTGTTTATAATAAATCTCTCTCTCTCTTATTGTGGTGACAGAAAAATGACACTTTTGTAATGACAGGGAGAACTAATCAGCCATTGTCTGGTGATTTTTCTTGGTATGATATTCTCAGCAATTACCAAAAAATCGATTACAAAACAAGCGATAAACAATTATGCGTAGGACACCTCAATCGGGAACTTAGTATATGGTTTTTCAATAATTTTAAGCCGATTGGCCTTCTCAGAATCTTTATTTCGATAGAATATGGGTATTCTTTGGACCGACGATGTCGATTTTGACCAAAAATTGGCAGATAAAACCACTTTTCATTAGCGTAATCTCTTTTTATAATTTAAAAAATCACTGGAATTCAAAACTTCATTTTACTGAGCTCTGCACTTATATTGTGAAACAATCTGTTCGACATAGTCATACCTAAAAAAAAATAAAAAAAAAAATAAACACGTATCCTTGATGTTGAACACAATGTAAATTTTGTAGAAAGTGGTTTGAAACTTCTGAAACATGATTTTCTTGTATGCTGAATTTGATGGCGTTATTTTCACCATGATGGTTGCTCCAACTTATGGGCGTTTTAACCCTTTTTCAAAATTATACAAGTTTTCTTGGCTCACATATTTTAATGTGTGACTTTCAGCTGAATGAATCTTCATATTTATAATCAACATAAAAATCCATTTCACTTGATGCATGTATTGGTATAAAACAAACCTTGTTTTTTAGTTTTGGTTACTATTAGACAGAGTCAAAATTGAAATAAATGAGAATACTGAAACATTGGCAAGAATTATAATAATAAGACAGTAAAATTGAACAAAACAAGACAAAAACCTTTCTGCAAAAATAACAATAAAAGTCAAAATATTTCGGCCTCCTGGAAGCCTTTATCAACGATAAATAGAAAGTAGAAAAAAGGTGTAAACTAGCTTGAACAAATTAAAAAATACATAAAAAAGCGGCGAACAACATATTTTTTTTACAAGAAAAAATAAACTTACATCTAATTAACTATATCTGCTGTTTTTAGACGAGTTGATTTCGAATGTCATTCTAGAACAAGTCTAAAATATTTTGCCTTTTGTTATTGCTTGTTCTTAGGTATTTTGTGTCTTATTATTGTCTTATTAATACTATTACCCACTTTTGTTGCCTTCTTTTTATTTTAATTGCAAATGTAAAATCAATTTGGTCTAAGAAATTATTTGTGAAATCATATAGAATTTAAAAGAGCTTTTAAAGGAGTTATATGCTATTATGTCTTGGCACGAGTGAATATCTGATATTATAAGCACAAAGAAAATTATATTTGTTTGATTCTTTTTTAATCAATTTCAGTTTAAATATAAGTGGAAAAGTAGTGTGGTCAAGGAAACTAATAAGCGAGAGTCGCTCTTGTTTACAGTTGCTTTGTTTGATTTATGTTATGGTGATGCTTAACGTCCACCATACTTTAGCAACATTTATTGTGTCTTTGGCACGTTCTGGTGTTGCAAGACAATATTAAAGCAGAGGATAACCTGTCATAAAAGCTTACATGCGCAATCAAATATCTAAGCATTGGAAACATCTTTAACGAGAAAATGTCTGGCAAAACAATTCTTTTAGTTTTCTGTCAAGTACAGAACCGATTTCTTTCTTGTCAGTGAAGTTATATGCCTTTCAAAGGACTTTGGTAATTAGTCAGAAAAAAAAATGATTAATAGACTTCCTGACGCAATCTTAGATAGCGAGAAAAGAGACAAGTCTATTCATCATGCTGACGTAGGTTTTAACGTCAACGCTTAAAATAAAGTTTTTTTGATGCAAGTAAAGATTAATTAAATTGGAATAAATCATTTGTAATTATATTTAATTTTTTAGTTAGTTTTATTTATTAAGAATTTAAATATTAATTTGATGATTGTTAAGTTATTAAATATTAATTAAAAAAATCTTAATTATAACAATACAATATTAATAATATTATTAAATGACATTAATAACTATTAATTTATTTCTAAAATACTAAATACAAATTTAAAGATTAATTTAATTAATTTGATAATTAGATTAGAAATTAAAACTTATAACTAGCAGAAATAACGTCAAACTTAAAGCAAACCGAAATTATCAGAAATATTAACGGGACTACAGCTTCCTTAGGCCTCTAAGGTCTTAGAGTTTATTCTAGGTTCTAACCTGTGTTTCAAACAGTGTGCTTTTTTTGTCATTGGATAAACAGCAACACAAAATAAAGAAAAATTAAATGCTTTTAAAAGTTTTCAAATAAAATATACCACGAATAAAAGCTGGGCTACCCCTACCTCAGACCTTCCAATAGCGCAGTGTAACTTGCATTTTTAAGAAGAAAATAAAAATCACTCAAGAAGCTTTCTTTTTATTGTTTTAGCGTTGAAAAATAAACTCTTTTCAAACTTCCAGATTTTTTTCTTTTGTATATCATGATATTTTTATTAATAAATTCAGTTTCAACATTTTAATGGTCAATAAGCTTTTATCATTACCTATTTTTTATTTTTAATATATTCATTTCAAATACATAAGACAAATGCACCAATAAAAATACTGCCTCACTAAGCTAGACAGTTAGCTTCAAAAGTTGCTTATGCTTGTTTCAAAATATTATTTGGACAAGAATTTTCTATGTTCCCTTGCTAAATGGTATTAAAACGAAATATTTTGAAAAAATCTGCTTTTTAAATTGTAGAAAAGAACTGAAAATCATGAATGTAATTATTCTAAGAAATATTTTCATCTTACCTGTAACCTTGATTGGCATTGTGGAATTGCCTTTTTTTCCAAATACGAGTGATACCATTAAAAATGAAGAAAAGTGTAAATTGTTTTCAGTAAAGTATTTTCAGTAAAGTGTAACTGACACTGACCTTTAATAGGACCTTAGTGGGTGGTCATTCCCCTCTTGTTTGTCGTAGGTCTTGCTATTAAGCCTTTAATTACATTTTGATTTTCTTCATTTTTTTTTGGTTGTTGTTGTTGTGAATCATTTTCAGTAAAATCCAAATTAAAATTAAGACTTTGGAGAGGTGTAAAAAGAGGTATCCCCCTTCTCGTTGTGGTTGTTTTAGTTCTTTTTAAGTTTGATTACATTATGTTACTTTACTCCAGTTTGTTTTAAGTTTTAATGTTGCTTTTCAGGTTTCTTTGACCGACTTTTAATTTTTTTTTGTGTTTCAAGTTCACTCTCTACTTCAATGAGAAAAACTTTGTTTTTAAGTGTTGATTTTACTTTTTTTTTTAAACACAATAAACCTGGCAAAAGGGTCTTTATCTGACTAACTAATTTTGAGTTTTTAAATAGCTCCAATATTAATGCGGTGCCATTTATATAAACGCCATTGTTACCATAACGTCACGTATGCAGTCTCTTGGAGTTTTATTATCACTCCGTTCACAAAGATTTTCTTTTCGAGAGGAGGGACTAGATTTATCAAAGCAAAATAACAGGTAGTTTAAATGGAAATTGCTGAAAACTCTACAGAATATGTGAGTACTTGTCTGTAGGCTATTTAACTTTTTTTAGGTAGTTTATATAATAGTTTATGAGTTTCTGATTTTGAGTAGGCGGAATCAAAAGTCCCAGGCCTTTGGCGTAACCCCGTGTCTTTGTCGATTGAGGACCAGTGTTCCGATAATGTCTCCCGTAATTGCTGTTGGTTTCTATGAACAGGGAATGCTATGAACATCACTATTGAAAAAGCTCTGTGTTGTATTTGAATTTTTAAAGTTGACATTAAGGTTATATTTTTTTAGGATTATTTTCAGTTTGTCGCTCAATTTGGGAATATAGGGTAGAATAGTAAACAAATTTTTATTACCCACTAAGGGGATGATATCTGTTTGGGTTTGTGGAGCTGGTGCATTATTTTCTGCGGTTTTTTTGTTTTTGTTCTGAAAATAAGGAGAGTACCAGATTAGCTTCAATAAAAGTCAAATAACTATATTTTAATAAAGAAAATCCTATTGCAGTAAAGGAAAGGTTGGATTAATTAAAGCAATATAGAAAACTTTTAACCTGAGATTGGCAAGAATTGATAAAATGGATTGTAAATTTTCTACGTGTGTACAAAATATATCTTATAACTTATATGATAAAGTTTCTTGCTAAACCCACATCAAAATGGATCCAGTCCTGTGTATAATAACGATACAAGAAAACCAAAAAACAACAGATGTGTTGGATAATATAAGAGATGTAATAATACAAGCAGGAGGTCGAGCGGAAAAAAAGAAAATAAAGTAGAGGATAGCTAGTTATGATATTAAAAAGGCCTTCAAGAAATTAAGAAACAAATTCTAGTGTGGATCATGAATTACTACGGTTTCCACGAGACATTCATAAAATGGATAAATAGGATAGTTGAATCAATAGTACAAGTAATTTGTGTGGATAGTTATTTTTATGGGAGAATTTGAAGCAGAAACTGGAGTGCGCCAAGGGTGCTCGCTGAGTCTTTTACTGTTTGAATTGTATTTTGACCCGTTACTTAAATATATAGAAAAGGAAATAAATGGCGTATAATAGAAAATGTGACAATGAAGTTGAACAGTTGTGTGGATGATCTGCCAAGTACACAGAAACTGAAGATTATTTCAAAGTGCTTGTTCAGTGCATAAATGAATATTGTGACATCTTTAAGCTACAGCTCAATAAAAATAAGTTTGAAATGCTATCATTCGGAGACGAAGTAGAAGAGGTGTGTGAGGGGATACCGAGAAAGGGAAAAAATAAAATATTGGGTATGTTTTTTCAAAGAAGTCATAACCGAACGAAAAGTGAAAAGTGGATAAATACGATATTGAAGTTCAAAAATGCCCTTAGACAAGGATAAGGAAGAGGTCTGGCTGTTCACCGGAAGGCCCAGTGTGGAAATACTTATAATTGCCTAGTTTTATGGTATCTGTCCTTTGTTTCACAACCCTAAAAGACACATCTAAAGCAGCCACCGATACATATGGAATGAAAAATTCCCCCCTAAATGAAAAAAGACAATTTTGTTCATACATAGAAATCATGAGAGCCTCCAGGTCATACATGTGGAATGTAAGATGAAAGAACTTTTCATTAGGACAATGTTGGAAGAAGTGATAAGGAAAAAAGAATCATCAACAAGAGCTTGGTATGAAACATGGAAAGAAAAGAAAAGAATATCCTACAAAATATAATCGAGCACTCGAAGAAATTTATGGAATCAAAAATTAGGAACGTCGCTTGAGATAAGTGGGAAAAATGACAAAGAAAAACTTAAGGAGTATTATGAAAAAAAGAAACAGCTTCCTCAAGGCCTTATCCAGGGGGGGGGGGGGGGGGGGGGGTTACCCGGTTTGAACCCCCCCCCCGAATTTTTTGACCGACTCGAAAATAAGTCGAAAATTAGTAAAACCTAGATAAAAATCAGTAAAATTAGTCGAAAACTGAGTCAAAATTAATAACACCCCCCCCCCCCCAAAAAAAAGTCAAAAATTAGTAAACCCCCCCCCCTGAACAAAAATCCTCGATACGGCCCTGAGCTTCCTCCACTAAAGATAGTTGAAAATGGTCGTTATAGTGAAGAAGAGATGGACAAAAGTTTCATACTACTAGAAAGTTGCCTGTGGCTGCCAAAAGTTAAAGAACCCCTGTTTTTCTCTATGCATAATTTGATACCCACAGAAGAGTCAAAAGTAAAGATGAATATGAGTGATAGTAACGGACTATGTATGATAAGTTGCTAAAAGAGAAGGAGAAAGAGGTTTTTGGTCAAAGGTCTCAGAACCGGATCCTTGATTTGTATGATTATGGTACCCCACCTCCTGATCTATGTCACCCAGTCAGACACCTGGCTATCAGTATATTCAGGCTCAGAACAGGCCATGCTCGAATTAGGAGTGTATTATTTAAATGGAAGTCAGTAGACTCCCCATTATGTGAGGTCTGCAATGTAGAAGAGGATGTTAGACATATTTTAATGTATTGTAAAAAGTATGAGAGACAGAGATTGCCACTAAAAAAAGCGTGCCTAAAGTATTTTGGTGCATTCACGCTCAGAAGTATCCTGGGCCATGCACAGGTACCACCATGGGCTAGGAAAAAATTTGTGGAAGTACTAGGCCGTTTTATTGTAGATACTAAGCTACACTTAGAGCTGTAATTTGTATTAATAATTGTATATATAAATATTATTGCACATTATTTTAATATTGTACATGTAAATTAGTGATATGTAAGATATATGTATGAGTATGTGTATCTATTGCAAGCCAAGCTCATCAGTTTAAATTGCCATATCAGCCAGTTGTGTTTGAATTGTAAATATGGAGGCTCATTTGTGACACCATTGGACAGAGTTGAATACAGCCTGATATTGGCTTATTGTTTTTTTTTTTGCCTTGAGATTCTTCAAAACCCCTCCCTAACCACAGTGACAAAAGCCAGATGGCTTTTTTAAATTATTTGACCCTCGGTCATGACAGAACAACCGCTGGACAGCCGAAATTTTGACGTGGAATACCTTTCATCCCTAATGGGTCTGATGAAATCATGGAGACGTGCACAATGGGCAGCTTGCCCAGGAGTGCTACAAACAAACAACAACAAACAAACAACGGACTATGTAAGCTATGCGAAAAAAAAAACAAACAAGAACCGTAATGTCACGTAATATCAGAATGTGAAAAACAAGAAACAAATGTAGCAGGGCTGAGGAATTTATTAGCAAGTGTTACAGGTAAAAAAGATGAAGTTAATTTAGAGAAAGCTGTGTACCTAAAAGTATACGATGAGGCCTATATAAGATCAATAGTGTATATAGTATCGCGTTTTTGTTATTTCACATAGAAGTGAAAAGAAAAGCAGAAGGAAGATTATGATGCGATAAACGTGTGGAAACAGAATGGAAAAGGATAAGGATTATGAAGAGTAAGAAAACTGAGGACGTGTTTTGTCTAAAGTAGAAGGGAATAGTTTTTTTGTCTTGATGGGTAAGGATGTGTTGATAAAAATAAAAAATACAAATAAAAAGGGAGTTAATTAAAATTATATGGTTTAAAGGATTAAGGTATATATTTTGTGTGATTTTATTTTTTTTCATTTTGTGATAAGGATTTAGGTGGAAGACTAGAAAAGGGAGTTTTTAAGTTTGGTATATAAAAAAAGATGGAAAATTTATTTATGGAATAGCATTAGAATTTAATTTAAATATTTAGAAATTTTAACGAAGTGTTTGATTTTAGAGATTGATTAGAATTTTTAGATTATAATAGTTAGCTTCAAGATTTGTTTCAGTATTTTTAAGTTTATATATTAGGTAAGATTTAAATGCAGTCGATTATTTAGAATGTATGGGGCTTATGATTGAATATAATTTTAGGGAAATTTTTTACAGAATGTTTTTACAGAAATAATATAGGATTTTGTATGATTAAAAAAAAATTATAGAGTTTAGATTTGAAGTCGTAGATTTGAATTAGTGGAATTTATTTTATGAATTGAGGGGGATACGATTCACTTGCATTGTGAAATGTCTGATTTTTGGGAAATTTATTGAGGATTGTTGTAGCTACCCAATAACGCATGGCCCAGCAACAGCAGAATATGATGCAATGTGATGTATTTGAAAAAAAATGGTGTTATTTTTCGTTTTTTTGTTTATGTAATGAGTGAAAAGTGTTTTAAAGAGTGTTTTAATAAAAGTGAAAGTATTTTAAAGTTCAAAAATGTATGTGTACTGCAAATTTGTATTTTAATGTTATAGGTTGTAGGCCTAATGAATAGGAGCTGCCCCTTGCCGCCGTGGGTAACGTGAATAACGTGAGTAACGTGGTAACGTGGTAACGTGAATGTGAATTTTGAAATGGTTGTATTGTAAATTAATGGATGGAGAATAGTATGAATGGGGAAATCGATAAAATGTATTAGGAATAAAAATTTAGGTATGTGAGGAAATATAAATGTAGAAAGCTATTGAATGCCAAGTAAGAGGAAAGGTAGATAGGTAGTAAATTAATGGAAATGATAGAGAAATAGTGACGAATTAGATTACAATTAACCAAGGATTCTTAGATTTAAAAAGGGAAAGAAATGAGGTTGATTCTTAATTTTATTTCCAGAAGTACGAAAAAAAAACATCCTGTTGGATTCTAGCCCCTACATGAAGCATCACCACCCATAGACCAAAAAGAAGAGGAAACCAGGAAAGGAGTTAAATCCAGGATATTTCAGTATAGACCAAAGAACGCTGGATAAAAGAAAGATAAGAGGAGGAGTTTGAAATATGAATTAGAAAAGGATTTTGTATATTTTAAATATTATAGTCTATTTTGAAAAAAAATCAATTAAAAAGTTTATCGTTCACCATCCAAACATAACCATAATCAGAATGATACTAGTTATTGAAGTAGTATATGAAAGGCAAGTATACAGACTAAGTGGAGAGGACAAGTTTTGGCTAGGGCACCTCTCCCCACCTTTTATCTCGATAATTTTCCGGCACTTTATAAAATTAGCAAGGACAAAATTTAAATGAACGAGACTTGGGTAAAAAATCAGCAAAATTTTACTAAAACATAAACAAAAATCAGCAGAAAATAAGCTAAAATTACATAGTACCAAACAGTTTCAGATGATGAATCTAGCCTTTGAAGTTAAGCTGTCTTCGGGAATTACCGGGTCATTATTTGGATTTTTCCAAAAAGACGAAAGAGTGCTGTCAATTAAAGAATTAGTTTTGCTTAATTATGTTTTATGGTTTAACGTGACACCGGGATGAGAAAATTATCCTGCTTAACTACTTCTTATTTTTTAAACAAACAAAGGACAGATACACATAATTCTCGGGTATAATTTAACCCAACATCGGTTGAGGGTTGCAAGGAATGTTTTGATTTTGGTGTCAAGGAATTCTCTGATTTGCTATATAAAATTCCGTCTTAGACATAAACTAATAAAATTAAATTACACTTTTTACCAGCGATCTTCCAGAAAGTAGCATTTCCTTTTCTTTTGTTTCAACGCTTTCTAGTCCCCAATATGGATTTAAAACTTCGACCGCCCAACGCATCGTATCGTTTATCCTGTAAGCAGGCTTTATTTTTGTGGTAAATTTAGTAACTTAATCATAGGCAGCGCGCTAGCACTGCCTAAGTAAAGAACGATGTGGGCACAATGTGGTTTTTGTTTCTCCAGACCCGGGCACTTCGAACAGGGCTCATTCGATTGGAAATTGGAGTGGCTAGTGCCCTTTTTTAATAGTCAAAAGAGATTGGAGGGCAACTAGCCCCCTCACCCCCCCCCCCCCCCACGCCCATCATTCCACCAAACACATCCAATCAAAATTTTGAGATAGCCATTTTGTTCAGCGTAGTTGATTTTCACATAGAAATATGTTTTTGAGGAGGACACTCCCCCAAAACCCTCAGGGAAAGGGTTTTAAGTTATGCCTTGGGGGCATATAAGGTTTTTTATAGAAGGCGTTGTCGTAGAAACTACGAAACAGACTCATTCGATGGGAAATTCAAAGGGCTAAGTACCCTTTTTAATATTCGAGAGTGATTGGAGGGCAACTAGCCCCCCCCACCCCCATCATTTACCCCCAAAACACATCCAATCAAAATTTGAGATAGCCATTTTGTTCAGCGTAGTTGATTTCCAGATAGAAAATATGTTTTTGAGGAGTACTACTACTACATACTACTAACAACTCACCGCAGCAAAGCCAAGCCACTGAGTCCAACACAGCTACGCAGGCTCCTCCTCCACTCCAATCTATTCAAAAGCCTCCCTTTTTACACCCGCCCACAAAGTTCCCATTTCTTTAATCTTTCTTTATGACGTCATCACACCCCAGACGGGGACGACCTGCTTTTCGTTTAGCCCTAGATGGTTGGCCGAAAAGAACAATTTTCGGCAATCTGTCATCCTTCATCCGCACAGCGTGCCCTAGCCACCTCAACCTTTCTTTCATTATAGCCCTAGAGAGCGGTAGGGGCATATAAGGTTTTTATAGAAGGCGTTGTCGTAGAAACTTCAAAAACAGGCTCATTCGATTGGAAATTCAAAGGGCTAGTACCCTTTTTAATAGTAGAAAGTGATTGGAGAGCAACTAGCCCCCCCACGCCCTTCATTCCCCCAAACACATCCAATCACAATTTTGAGATAACCATTTTGTTCAGCGTAGAAAATTCTATCTGTCTAGATAGAAAATATGTTTTTGAGGAGGACACTCCCCCACATCTCTCAGGACAATGGTTTTCAGTTATGCCCTGGGGGTATATAAGGTTTTTATATACCGAGTGAAACTCGAAACGAGTAGAAATTCACATAAGTTTGGCGCAAAACCCCTATTGCCTTCCAAGGCCCAGAACAAAATTTGTACTTTACTGAAAAAATACAAATGATGTGCATTGTCAGTTTAATATACCATATACTGATATTTAGTAACCAAAAATGTTAATATTATTTGATTTATTAAAGTTATAAAGTAAAAACATTTATATTTTTTCAGTAAAGTGCAAATTTTGTTCTGGCCTTGGGAAGGCATGGGGGTTTTGTGCGCAAATTATATTAATTTCTGCTCGCTTTGAGTTTGACTCGGTTATTTATTGTAATTTCTGTTCGTTTTGGTTTTCATTTATTTATCGATGCTGATTTGTGGTAGTTTCACGCTTGGTAGATTTATTTGATTAATTTTTGCTCTTTTTTTGTTTAATGTAGTTCTTTACTTTTCTTTGAAAAACTTATTTTATAGAAAAAGTTTTTTTAATTAATTTCAGTAAAATTTGGAAACCCCTTTTGCTCTAATAGATCAGAAGTAAACCGACTATTTCAAATTAGCTTAAATTTTAAAATACCTTCTCTTTGTATATCTAGTCATAAATCTCGAAAAGACATTTCTTTGTTTAAGTATCAAACGACATTTTGAACCCATAATAAATAGTTGAAGACCCAATCTAGACCAGTTTTGTATAAAACAGAGTGGAATGTCCAAAGGTATTATGAAATTTCAAGCTTTAGAATCAAGGCCCCAAAATACTGGAAAAAACTTTTTTTTGACAGAAAGGTTGGGGATTGGCTAAAATTTTAAGAAGGGACGACAAAAAATAGTCTCGGGCGAATGACAGTCAAGAACGAAAACAACGCTAAGCAAATAAAAGACAGAGATTAATAGAAATTAAGGGTGGTATTGCCTCTGGAAATAATAAATGAGTAAGCGAACTTCTCTTTAACTAGCATAATAGCTACCACTAGCATTTCTAAATTTACTTCTAACTCAAAGATCCTATTTCTGTGTTGAATTAAGTAACAATTAAATCTTTTGAGCCCCTTTGGCCCTAACTTCCGTTAGAGCGATATTTCCCCCTTGAAAACTTACAAATTGATAATTAAAGTTTGAGCCTTATGGATAGTTAGAGGTAACCTTTGGATCCTTTCTGATTAATTAAGAGATACGTGATCTAATTAAAAGTGATTAGATTATGACAAAGAGCGGAGATTACCCTCTTAAATAACTCAAGATTCTTGTTAGATTTTTATTCTATTTGGCGGTTGGTCTTACAGTTTCGCCTGTATATTTCCCTTTAATTAAGGCTAAGTACGTCTAAATAAAGGACAACATTAGTAAAGGATAAAATAATATAAGATTAATTTAAGATATGAACTCCAATGACGTTCTTCCCAGAAACATAAACTTTGTAGAATAAGCTTCGAATAACACCTAACGTTTAGGTGGGAAAACCCGCAACACAAGGAGAAAACAGCTATAAAGGCTTGTGACCCCCTATTTCCAGCCTAGTTCCTTGGAACTTAAACTTGGCGTTTGTAATAGATTTCAAACTCAGGAATTGGAATTCCCTGGTATCCAGTTTTGCGTACCTCCTTACCTGGATCCCTCTAACGTTATACGAAAGCCTGAATCCAAGAGGAGAATCATATAATTTACTTGTCTTCTACCTACCTACTCCTTTCCCGGCTGTAAATACAAATGGGGGTCTTGATGTTATACAGAGAGACTAAGAAAAAGGGAGTGCTATTAAGCAGACAGAGAGTTTAAGATCTTTCCAGTCGAGGGAAATTCAATCCAAGATCTGTCCTAATGAAGTTTAAGATTTATCCAAGATTCAAGAAACACTAATTCCTTCTACAAAAGTAATTGTAAAATACCTTATTTTGGGTTACTGAGAAACTTGTGCACAATTGATTTTAGTATTCTGAGTTTAGCCCACTTTCAAACCCTTTTTATTTATCTTCTTGAAGTATCTTAACGAATGAAATAAAAAACTCGTAATTTTGGTGTCCTATCAACCTAACTTGATAATTTAGACCTAAAGACTCTAACACAATAGACCCAAGCCTTAACTAATTAGCCAAGTGTAATTTATTTAGTTAGAATTTCAGTTGCGCTAAAACTAAGATAATCCCTTTTTTTCGGTGAATGACGCATGGATAATAGAAGACTGACACACAAACGCACACACACACAAAATAAGACTATTCAAATTTGAAGAGAGCCATTGGAGGGATAATATAATTAGAATCACAATGTTTGTCGATTTTTATTAAATTTACGAAGAACTTTGTTTATCCAGAGACTGCTTAGAGCAACAATCAGACTGAGTTTCTAGTCCTAAAAATAGGGCAATCTTACAATCCACAACACAATAGACAAATCGTTATATCGAGCCCAGGCTCATAATCTGTCAAGAGGAGGGACCCCAATTACGTCCCATATGGGTAGACAGGGAATATGGAAATATATAAGTAAGGTGTTTAAACCTTAATCCTTGCTGGTTTCCTTAGTTCCAAATGTATACAGTTTCTTTCTTTTTTTTTCGTTGAGAATCTTCACCTTTCATTTCGAAAAATATAGTAGGTCAATTGGAGCAACTTTTTCTTGAAAATACTTCTTTTTAACTCTTTTTACTGTTTTCAAATTCGTAATGAATGAAGTGCTCCCCCACGCAGAAGAGATAAAACAGAAACACTTTTAATCCAATATTTTTTTGGATTAAATTTGTTTAATCCAATTTTGAAAATAGTATGTTATTGATGCTTTGTGGATTTTAATCGTTGAATTGAAAATCCAAACTTTAACTTTTTATTATTGACCTATTATTTTTAATTACATAATCAAATGCAAATGTAGTATTTGACTATCCTAACATACTAACCAAAAAAAATAAAACGAATCCACGTTATCCCTGCTAAAATTTTTAGTCAAAACCCAATATCAGATGGAAACACTTAATAAAAAAAAAATTATATATATAGTCATTCCATAGCCCCTGGTTGTTCAGCCGGGTGGCTTTGTTTTATTTTGTTTGTTTTCAGGCGTAAAAATTATCCAAAAAACAATAATTGGCAAAATGAATCAATTTTGCAGAATAATCCTTCGATAACTTACCTCCACGTCTTTTTCACAAAACTCAGTAACATTTCCGTC
Source organism: Artemia sinica (assembly GCA_027921565.1). Lineage (NCBI taxonomy): Eukaryota > Metazoa > Arthropoda > Branchiopoda > Anostraca > Artemiidae > Artemia > Artemia sinica. The sequence goes on from CM051258.1 coordinate 11,623,549, forward strand.
ATCGATCTTGTTAATTATTTCAGCAACACCAAGTACATCCCCTTGCTGATTACAAATAGGTAAGCAAACTAAACTCTGTGTTCGATAACCAGTAATTTCATCTATCTGGGGACTAAAGCGTTCATCCTGAAATACAAGAAGCAGCAATAAAATCTTATTTGTCAAAACTTAGTCAATTTAACAAAATAAAATTGTGTTTGAGGCAATAATGGGGAACAAATTGGGAGAGACACAGTAAAAGGCATCGAATCCCCGAGGAACATTCCGGCTAATTTCCCGTTTGAGAAAAGATATAAAAATAGTTAAGAAACCAAGAAACGAGGGTAATTTTCAGCCTGTGGAAAAAAAGCAAAGAGAAAAGACAAAATCGATAAGGGCTTCCAACAAGCCATACTCAGTGCTCAACAATGAAACAACACTAACTTTTAAAGTAACCTTAACAGCACAGAGAAACTCTAAGCAAGAGATTTTCTTCTGTCTTGTTTGAGCTCACTTCAAAACAATATTGTTTTTGTTGATTTTTTTTTGTGTTTGCCGGCTTGGAGGAAGTCCTTCTAAAATATCTTCTTTGTCTTTAAGTTTAGATTTTTTTTTTTTTTTTTCAACTGGCTCAGTATCACCCTCGTTTCTTGGTTTCTTTAATATTTTATATTTTTTCATTTTTATCTCCGAATTGGAAACAAGCTCAAAAATAGACAATAATATGTTAAAAAGACAAGTTTTATGTTTTTTTTAAGAACGTTTTTTTCTGGGAGTGGAAAGAGGGCGTGGAAATGAGCACCTTAGTAATTTCTTGCCATTTCTTGACCAAATTTAGGTGTCGTACTCAGTTTCATAGCTGTAATTTGTTGGTTTCCTTGAAGAACGTTTGGAAGGATTAATAATAAGAAAGATGGCTGCCTAGATTCGTACTCTTAAAAAAAAAAAAAAAAAAAACATTAGCTCAAGAGCAGCTACTAAAATGATAAATTTCTTTAATATTGACTTTTAAGCAGCCTAGATATCGATATTATGCTGAAGGAAAAATAAAATAAAATCTAAAGTTTATTTGGAATCTGAAGTTTAAGGGTAATGCCTGTACGCTCTACTTAGAAAAGGAATGAACCAAAATACTTTTAAAGAAGGTGGCAATTTTTTTCAGTTTATTTTCAATTCATTCATTTTCAGAATATACCTAGATTTCAGACAATGTCCTGAACATCCTTGAAGGCAATAAGTTAAGGTTAAGCTTGCATCTGGCTAGAGCATTCTTTGTACTGGGGACATCTCTACTGGTTGGTTTTTCTAATCTGATGTGGTATTCATTGCAAAAAAAAGTCACAGGGCTATGGCAACAAACAAAGTTATATCAACTGTTAACAAATAAAAGAGCATTTAAACAGCCTAAATGAATTATCAAGATAAATCTAGCCTATAATGACTTAAAATTGTCAATTTGATTCATCCACACTCTGAGGAATATTCCCCCACATCTAATATCAGTATATTATAGCATTAACCCTCAATTATACCTAACAGGCCACGTTTCACCATGTTTCGCACACTCAAAAGTATTGTCTCTGAAACCTTAAAAGTACCAAGAATATCAAAACGAAAATATTTGTTGCCTCCTGGCTCCATATTAGGTCTATTCAAACCTGAAAACAAAATTTTTCAGTAATTTTCCATTTAATAGTTACAAAATGTCAAAGGTCAGAATTCGAAGTCAAGAATTTTCACCAGTGTTTAAAAACCGAACCGTAAAACAACAATATGTGAAAAATAATTCCGTAGCTTCAATAATGATTTTGCACTTAAAAAATCAAACATATTTATGGAACCTCCAAACAGTCATTTAAGATATGCCTTGGCATGTCATGCATTGCAAATACTTTTGTTCGGAATTAGCAACTTAGACTTAGGACATAACACCCCGGTCGGCGCATAAGGCTGCGACGATGCCTTTCCACGATGACCTCTCCAGCTTCCAACCCCCCAGAAAATAAACTCCTGAAAAATACCCCAGAATACCTCATGCGGGAAATGCCCCCCCTAAGCTGCAAAATACCCCCCCCACAGAAAATACCCCCTCCCCACAGAAAATAACCACCCGGAAAATACCCCCGTGGAAAATACCCCCGTGGAAAATACCCCCCGGAAATCACCCCAGAAAAAATACCCCCCCCCCGTGGAAAATAAGGCTTTCCAAATTCGAGAATTTTATTTGAGTTTTATTTTTTAATTTCCGAAGGGGGAAGAAATTTTGGTACTTGTGTATTATGTGCCACTCAAGTTCACGCTGTGTAAAATTCGAGAACACACCGGTTTTTTCGTTAGTTTCTTCGTTACTTAAGAAATAAATTTGGGCTATATATTTGCAAATTAGGGGGGGGGGTTAAAGTATAGCGGGTCTGCATGCAAAATGTGTTTTGTGCAATTATTCTGCATATTAGATAGATAGATAGATAAGTGTATTTTAAAGCCAAATATACGGCCATGAACACAGTAAAACAACATAAATGAAAGGCAAAAATAACATAAACTTTGATCAGTGATCATCATAAGACCTAAATGAAACACTACATTAGCTTAATGATAGTACTTAATACTTAAAACGGTCATTGAAAAAAAAAACACTTTACACTTGGAAAAACACTTAAATGAAACATTACATTTACTTTACACTGGGATTTTTTTTTTTTTTTTTTTTTTTTTAGTTAACACAATTTCCAGATACCTCGCTATTCTTCTGTGATTATTTAGTGGCCATATACCTAGAAAGAATTGTTTTCTTACTTCAAACTGTACAAATACTTTACCCCCCCCCCCTCCTTAGGTGAAAATATATAGCCCAAATTATTATTTATCATATATTCTGTCACTTGTCTTTGTCTTGTCTCGCGCTAAGCTGAAAAAAAACTAACGAAGAAACCGGTTAGTTCTCGAGTTTTACACAGCGTAAACTTGAGTGGTGGCGCATGATACACAAGTAACCAAAATTCCTTCCCCTATGGAGATTAAAATAATAAAACTCAAATTTTGTCTTTTGCATGCTTATTACCAAACCTATTCGTTCACCTACTTTCGAGAGCTCATCTGTGTTGTACTGAAGCTCCTCTCTTAAGTGAGAAAGGAGCGTTATATCGTCTGCGAAGTCTGCATCGAATAAAATGCGATTTTCATTCAACTGGATGCCACCTATGAAGTTGCACGTCCGCAGCATAAAATCAATTAGCACTGTAAACAGTACTGGGACAGAATGCACCCCTGTCGAACGCCTGAGTTGACTTTGAACCATTCAGTCAAGTCCTCA